>VXBI01010007.1:4077437-4176413 GCA_013397375.1 Toxostoma redivivum
GGCCCCTCAGTTTAGGAAGGATATTGAGCTGCTGGGATGTGTCCAGAGGAGGGCAGCAAGGCTGGTCAAGGGTCTGGACTAACACAAGCACTGTGAGGAGCAGCTGAGGGAGCTGGGGCTGGTTAGCCTGGAGATGAGGAGATTCAGGGGAACTTTATCAGTCTCCACACTGACCTGAAAGGAGGTTGCAGCCAGCTGGGAATTGGTCTCTTCTCCCAGTGGCAGGACAAGGGGACGTAGTCCACAACCACACTAGGGGAAGTTTGGTGTGATTAGACATCGAAACGAACCCAGGGAGGTGTTTAAGAAAAGACTGAATGTGGCACTCAGTTCCATGGTCCACTTGAGAAGGCGGTATTCGGTCATAGATTGGACTCGATGGTCTCAGAAGTCTTTTCCAACCTAATCGGTTCTGCCATTTTGTACCGAACAGCACAGAAGTTGGAGTGAGCTTTTCAGTGTGACCCCTCGTTACTTTACTGCAGCGGTCTGCTCAGGGGTGGATAAAATGCAGGCAATGGGGCAATAGCAGCAGATGCGGCGAAGGGGCAGCCCCGGCTCCGGCCCCAGCCCGCGCCGCCGGTACCGGAGCGCCCTCCCGTGGCACCGAGCGGGGACGCGGGCGGAGGCGGCTCCCGCCGCTCCCCAGAGCGGGCGGGGCTGTTCCCGGGAGCGCGCGGGGCTGTCCTCGGGAGCGCGCGGAGCTGTTCCCGGGAGCGCGCGGGGCTGTCCCAGGACTCGCGCGGGGCTGTCCCCGGGACACGCCCGCTGTCCCTGCCGCGGCACACCCGGGGTCACGGACCGCAGGGGCGCTCGCTGCTGGGGTAAAATAAAGAGCCACTGACCTTCCTGCCACTGAGCAGCTCAGTCGTTATCTAGAGCAGTACAGAAAACTAGCGTACTGAAAACTAGCCATTCCAAGCGTATTAATTCCAGCATTTTCTATTCTGTGCCCTTTGGGGAATCTGATGAGTCACCAGGGCCTTGGGACAGGCACTCAGGGGTACAAATGTTGGGGGGTGGGTTGGGCGGGTTTATGCTTTCCTTTGAGCTTTGCTACCTGTTTGTTTGCCATGACTGATAGTGTAGAGACACTGTAAAATGTTCAATGCGCTCTTCTTTTTCCTTCCCTGAAGGCTAAATACGTTGCTCTGTTAATTATGTGTTAATGACAGGCCGGTGCTCTTTTTTTTCCCCTTTTCTTCTTTTTTTTTTTTTTTTCTTCTTTTTCTGGGGTGTTCTTTGGAAATTACAGGAGAGTTTGGTAAAAAAATTCCTGCTCTGGTAAAACTGTTGCTGGGAATCCCATCTACAAAACCCAGCGAGGCTGGCTATGTGAAGTTACACCTGACTAATAAGTTTCTCTGTGTTGCTTTGCTGATGCAGGAGAGAAGAATGTGTGGCCCCACTTACATCTTAGTATCTGGGAGAAATTTCTAAAATTAAACTTCTTGTGACTTTTTTAAACTCAGGTTTGTTTGGTTCACTTTGCTTTGGTTTGGCTTTTTGTAGCCCATTAGTTAATTTCTCCCTCTTTAGAACGTTCCACACAATTCCTTCTGCTTGTAATGCAGTGCCCATAGTTGTTGCTGAGATCCTGAAACGGGCCGAGCTTTGTGGTAGGAGAATCTGGGACTGCCCCGCACAAGGAAGAGCCCGCCTTGCTCCCGCACCAGGACCATCAGCAAGGCAGTGAAGCACGGTTCAGGAATGCAGTTTAAAAGCAGCTCAGGGCTGTGGGATGGCCGGGCTGAGGGATGGACGGGCTGAAGGGATGGCCGGGCTGAGGGATGAATGGGCTGAAGGGATGGATGGGCTGAAGGGATGACCGGGCTGAGGGATGGCTGGGCTGAAGGGATGGTCGGGCTGAGGGATGGCTGGGCTGAAGGGATGGCCAGGCTGAGGGATGGACGGGCTGAAGGGATGGCTGGGCTGAAGGGATGGCCAGGCTGCGGGATGGACGGGCTGAAGGGATGGCCGGGCTGAAGGGAAGGACGGGCTGAGTGATAGCGGAGCTGCTGCGCGGCGGAGGCTGCAGAGGGCAGTGGATGCACAGCAAAGGCGCGGCCTGGCAGCACGAGGCGTTGCTGCTGCATTTGCCTGGTTGCATTGGCCATGGTGGCCAGGAGTGGCCAGGTGGGGTCAGAGACGTTGTTGTGTCACCCGTACTGCCACACTCCAGTGAGGATCGTACGCACTGTGACATCGTGGGCAGGGAGTTGGCTTACTTTTCTTTCTTTGTTGCCCAAAATAATTGATGTATCTTTTTGTTTAGTGATATTCTTCCAGATTCATGTGTGGCAGCAGCCTCCATTCGCTGTCAGTCCTGTTGACTGTCATGGGTAGCTCTACCAGCCCTGGGCATCTCAACAGCCTTGAACCTGAATGTGAAATAGTTCATGAAGGCAACTCCCTGCTCAGACCTTTTTTGGGGGCTGGACATTCAGATTCCATTTCTAATCCAGGACAACATCTTTGACCTGGCTTTTTAAAACAGGCTATTTCTCTTGAAAAAGAGAGGAGTCTTTAGAGTATTTAAGAAGCTGAATATAGTTCCAGTTTTAATAATTTAAAGCCAGACCTGTAGCATCATCTAATCTGGCCAGCATGCACTATTAAATACTATCTTGTTTCTCTGAATAGAGGTCAATGACTTGCACTTACTTACAGGACACTTTTCAAGTGGCATTTTGTCTTACTTTGAAGGTGTCATGAAACAGAAGGTTCACGGCTTCCAGTGATTAATCTTTCTTGTGTTTCTAAGGTGTTGTTAGATACACCTGAATACTAATTTTGAGGCAGTCATTTCCCAGAGTAGCTGAAAAGCTTGCTCTATCATACTTTGTGAAAGTTTGCAATTCTGCCCTCATATTTTTGACAGATTAGTTATCTTTGTGGCTTCAGAATTTGAAATGTTATTTGTCAGTGAATTGCATTTTTTGACATATCATCTAAACTTGAAACAACAAATGCCAAACACTGTTATGTGAATTATTAAAAAAAATGCAGAACATATTCACTTTGCTGAATTTACAGGAAATAAAACTATTTCACCATAACTTTTAAGATTGCTACTTTGATTTCCTTTCCTTTTATCCTAATCAGTGCCAAAAAAGTGAATGAATGGTGTGCTGTTATGAATTGGCAGCTCTCAGGAGCATGCCACAGCCCAGAACACCACCAAAGCTGAGTACAGACAGCAAGCAGCTCTGGCCATGCTTACCAAAGCCAGATTTAGATTTGTACTTTGGAACACACATGTCAGTTGTGACAGGATTGCCACAGCTCCCTGTCCTTTCTCAGGCCTTTCCTGTGCTGGAGAACATGCAGATATTGGGAGGAAGCAAACAACACAACTGCCAGCCCCACGACAGGGCTCTGTAAGCCCTGGGGAAGATGAGCTAACCCAGCTTCACCCTGCTGCAGGCTGCACAGATTGCTGAACTGAGTCTGTTTTAATAGTAGTCAAGACCATAGAAAAGAGGGAAAGCCTAATCTTAAAAAAAAAGTCGGAAAGGAAAAAAAGCATTAAAAAACATATTCCCTCATAATTGCACATGAACCTTTTTTGTCTTGCATTTGTATTACTTGGTTTAGATTTCAAATTAGGCTGGAATTAAACACTCAAGAATTTATTAAGAATCTAAAACTGAAAGAGATGTTCATGAGATCAACAGCTAAAGTAACCACGTAGTACCATGATAAGTCCCATCCTCTTTGAGGTTTCAAAGACAGCTACATTTATTTTGAAAATTTGCTTTTTTCACTGAAGCTGTGTCCAGGGTGTCCCCAGGTCTCCACAGTGACTGAGTGTGTACACTTAGATGGGTTAATTCTACTGAAACAACCAGATGGACCTGTGCATTCTTTCTGCTTAATCCCTGGCTCATTTCACAAGCCGTTTACATCAATAGATCACTCTCTTCAATTTTCAAATACTAAAGTTCCTGTTGCACCTACTACTGGAGAAAATTGTTCCCCGTTAAGAAACATTTGCTATCTCTAACTTAGAGATATTGACTATCTCACTTCCAGCGGGAAGTACAAAGGGTATTTGCCAGGTAGTCGGCCTCTTTTGTTTGGTGTTCTCGGTGGATGCCAGAGAATAGATAGAGACATGTTAGCTCTTCTCTGGCTTTTCAAATTCCTTAAAAAAAAAAAAAAGNGGGAGGATTAGTCAAATTCAGAACAAATTTTATGGCATGAGTCATCATGCTAGAGTCAGTGATGTGACTTGTTTAAACAGCAACTTTCTGTATAGGTAAGAATTTAGGGATAGGGCTTTTCTTAGGACGTTACTTGGAAATAAACTGGAGCCAAATTTAAAGTGAATTTGAAGCTGGTTTAAAAGAGATGGGATGCGTTCAGGGAAAGTTATTGAAGGAACAGGAATTATCAACAGGACTTTTTTTAAAATCAGAGCTAAATGGCACAATACTATAATGAAACCACTGCAAGCAATGTCTGGTTCCTAATGTAGCCAGTTAACCTGACTATTTCCCTGCCACTTTTAATTTTTAATGGGGACTTTCAGTTCTAAGATTAGAGAATCTAAGGAAAAGTACGGTCTTTTAAAATATTTTGTGTTGCAGTGTGACAAGCATTATATATTTGAGGTTAATGGACAAGATTTTCAGCAGATTCCCATACTTACAGGAAAAGTTGAATGCAATGAGATGTGCATAAGAAGGAGCAATGTGCTGTAGTAATTCTGTTTGTTGCTGTGGTGAATAGCCTTTGCAACTTGAAGTGACTAAACCTTTGCATATGTCTGCTGTATCCTTCTTGTTTGTCATTGGATTCCTTGAGTGTTTGATAAAACTACTTTTATCACATTTTAAACACGATTATGAGCATAATTCAAGACTGGAGATTGTCAGCTATAAAGGTCCCAGTCAAATACTTTATTCTTTGTAAAGATTAAGAACTAGGTAACAACTTTAAGTTATAAAGATTTGGAATTCTCATTGATTTTACTACAAATGCAGTTTGTGCATTTTAGAGGTGAATTTATGTCAGAGTTCCATATGCTTATCCTAACAATAACAAAGGAAAAGGAAGGTGAAACAGCCACCATTATCATGATGTGCTTCAACCAACACTGCCTTAATAAGCCTTTGTAAAGAGACAGCCAAGGCTCAGAAGTTTGAAATCCAGGTTGCACAGAGAGCTTCAGTTTTGACCACAGTTGTACAGTTTACAGTTCTCTGTTTGTTTTTACCCATATCTGCTGGATGTCAGTAATCTGAGTCCTACTAAAAATATTTTGTGGACATCTCTGATGTCTTTTTGTATTACATGAGGTAGCTTTAGAAAATGAAATATTAACAAGTAACATCTGTTTGAAATTTCAGTTTATAAATGTTGAATTTATGCTACATAGATTTGGTGGAATTTTAAAAATTGGATATGAACTACAAGTATTTGACAAGATTTTTTTAGAAGGTATGGGAGCAAAAAAAAATTTTATGTCATATTTAATAAAACTGAATATACTTGGCAAGGATAAATTGTGACCAGACAGGCTTATACATATTGGTCATGTTGGAAAAACCTGAGTAGTGTAGACTATTCAAAAGTATATTTCATACAGATCTAGGGCTGTGACTCTGCACACCAGCATCCAATTGCACATACAGTGGTTAATAACAGGATGAAGGAGTAAATTCCAGCAAACCCTCAGCATGTTGATGCCTTGTTCTGTCCTTTAACCACTTCATGACAGTGCATGTGTATTTTAATATATAGTGTTTGATATCTGACACTATTTCTTCTTTCTCTCTGAAGAAATTCCAAACTCTTTATTACTGCTTCCTATTTGGAAAGACATTACCTTATGTTGCCAAGTGGTATGGCAGTAAACACAGTGCAGGGTTGAGAAAAAGTAAAGGCTTCCATTTAGTTTACTTCTCTTGAGCGTCCATTGGAACCAACTAATGGATCTTTTTTGTGCTTCTCAGTTAATGAACAAGACATGTCAATTGATACCGTTTTCTAGTCCTGAGTATTTTTCCTATGTGTCTGGAACAAGAATATTGTATGGAAAAACTAAGTGCAGTAGAAAAAAGCCAGCACAGATCTAGCAAAGAAATGGGCTCACTCACTAGCAGATGGGTGAGATAGGCAGCAAGCATTTTTCACTACAGCCACATGGGTGGGGATGTTATTTGGGAGATGAGGAGGAATAGGATTGACAAGGGAGGTTAGAGCAATAGTTCTTTAAACGGGGAGGAGAAGACTCCAGACAACTTGTCTCCAGTCCCAGCAGACTAGCCTTAAGGCCAAATTCACTCGTCTTTAGGTGACTAGTTATCATAATCAAGTTCAGCAGACTCCGACGTTGAGATCTGTTGTATTCTCTATAGTATCATGTGGGTGTGCTTGTATTCTCTCAGCACAAGAAGAAGATAGTCCTTTTGCTAAAAGGTCTGCAGTTCAGAGGTCTGATCCTCTCGGGTGCTAAGAGTCCAGTAGTGTTTCTGGAGCTGATCAGTCACAGCATATATCTGCAGTTACACAAACAACACGGGTGAGGACGATGACAGACGCTTTCTCACCAAGGAAAGGAGACAGGGAAGGAGACAGCACAGAATACAGGGAAAAGCATTACCATAAAGTAATGTAGCCTGTGAGCCTGACTGTACTGGGCATGAACTACCACTACATTTTATAGGAAATCATATTTATCTCAGTGGTGCTGCAGCAAGCGAGGGCTCGCCAGATTGAACTGTGGAGGCCAAGGCTGGATTTCTGGAGGATATTTTGTCCACAATTTTTTTATGTTTCCTGAGGGAGGATTTTAGTGACCACAGGTTTGCTATGCATGGCTGTGTGGCTTTGCTACTTTGTGTTCAAAGGGGTCAAGAATACTGATCATTTATTCATTAGGCTTATTAAACAGGGAAATCCTACTCCAGCTCATTCCTGCACTGATGTGGACTCTGCTCTGCTGACTTGTCCTTCCCTGTGGTCATCCTAACCCTTCACAGGCTCAATCTCAGTCTCAGCCCATCCAAACTGCAGATCAGTGTTCTGTGTGGCTGTGGGAGGCAGGTCTATCCCACAGAAAACAGATTTTTCCTTCACCAGAGCAGGAGACATTGTATTGTATGGGACTGGGGGCACTGATCACCACTTTCCCAGCTATCCTACATCCATCTTTTAAGACTTTTTTCTACTCCCAGAAAAGAAATAAACAGTGTTGGATACTGCTGGGCTACCACTTCATAAAAGACCCAATTATTACAACTACTTTGGCTTCAGTTTTGTCTGGGGTCTTACTTCCTTTAAATTTTAAGGCAGCCTTCTCTTTGACAGGGATGACAATTTCAAGATTGCCACAGGACTCAAAAACTCACCAGTAGGCAGCATAGTGACAGTACAAGTAAGGAACTGTTTTCAGGTTTCACAGCAGATTACCATTACAACACAGAAATGAGATCTTGGAGTTTGACAGATAATTACATGAAAATGCAAGCTCGATGAGAGTCAAAAAGACAAAGAGAATGTCAGCTGTTAAAAAGCACTGGAAAAAAAACCTGCACATTACCTTCATAATAGTTAAAACACCATTATTCCTCTACACCTTAAATTCTGAGAGTCATTCTATCTTCTTTTTTCACAAAGCATACAGCATAACCAGAAAAAGCTCTAGAAAAGACAACGTGAATGATGAAGGCATGGAGCAGCTACCATAGAGGACTTAATCATGGACCAGCTAGCATGAATAAGGTGGGATAAAAAAAAGGTCAGTGTGAACTGCTGGAATCAGTGAAGGTCACTCCACATTCTTGGGTGGGCAGCAGCAGCATCAAATTATTTTAGCAAGTTACATGTTCAGAACACAAAAAACTGAGTGTTGTTTCATGTAACATGTCCTAGTGAGAGGATGCTCTGGAAGCTAAAATTTTACATATATTCAGACAAAGACTGAATAAATTCACTGAATAGAAACCCTGGGCTGAAAATGATTGAGGTCTTCATCATAATTTCCAAGTAAAAGTCCCACTATGCCATTTACTGGGCTGGTTGTAGATTCCTACCTTCCCATGGCAGGTACCCAGTTTTTGTCATTGGTGAACAGTTAAATATCAGATGAGACAGACATTTGGTCTTGTAGGTAGGACCTTTTTTATCATTACTCTGGATTTCAGAGCATTACAATCAGTTCCATGGGTTATTTAAAGAGTTAAATATAAGAAATTCTGAAGTGTGAGGTTACTCCAGGTTATCTGAAACTGGCTTGATGCCTTTTTCACCTTGACATCTATAGATTTTAGTGTGAACTAAGACAAAGACTGGTATGTCCCAAAAGTGCATGGTGTTTTCAGCAGTATTTTTTGCCTCCACCTTCAATTATTAGAAGCAACATTTATTTCTGGTAGGAGAATAGGCAAGAGCAATGCTTTGGCATAACAATGGTGTGAGCTTTCCCTTTTACTGTAAGGGAAAGCTCAGTGCAGATGACAGCTCCCTCAAGAGCCAGTTCTGGACTGGGGAATGAATACTCTTGAAAAGCAAGGATTGTGCCTTCTTTTTTTTGCTCAAGGTGCAAAATATTCCTCCATCCTGCTTATCCTGCTCACACCATGGAAGTGGACATGTCTGGACATGGAACTACTTTTCAAAGCAAGTAGGGCTGCTGGAAGTGCTCCTTTTCCTGAGGAACAGGTGAGAGAACAACCATCACTTGTCTGTTCATGTTCTCTGGACGGTTCCTGGGTGCCCCTGGCCATGAGAGTGCTGCTCATGGTATGAAATCTTTGTGAATGACAATCCATGTCTGAATTCCACCGTTTTCCATTTGAACATGAAATCTCTTTGCAATTCTCCAGGGTTGCTTTCTGGCATTTTTATTTCAATGATGTAAGAGCTGCCTGTTACTGCCAAGCCCATAATTAAAGCAGTGTTGACTGGTAAGTAATGGGCTGCAAAAGGTGTACCAAAAGATAATTAGAGAAGCATTCCAGATAAGCAGGGCCTGAACATCCTTTTTATGAGGTGTTAATGTCTGAAGACCAACTAGTGAAATTGATCTTGCCTCCTTCAGGATGAAAGTTCTGCTCAAACATCAATAGCATTGTACTGCCCTAGAAAATGTTTGATGTAAGGATTTCTGAAGAGTGTTTGTCCTAAGACTCCCCAGGCAGGCGCCTGGTGACAGAGCCCTGCTGCACTGGGTGATGCAGCATACCACTCATGCTAGCATGACTTTGGGGCCAGCTTTGCAACTCCTGACATGAGGGCTGCTCTGGAGGGAGAGAACAGAGCTGCTTCCAGTGCCCTGCATAATATAGGTACAAACCTTTTTTCGAGAGCCATTTTAAAGAGCTCTGTGGCTCGTCCTTATCTAATAATTATGTTGTCACTCCTAAATGCAGTTTACTTATGTATCCTTCATTTCTGTTCTATTCTCAACATATCCCACCTGTGATTTGGATTCCTCTGTAGATGCACTTGTATCACAACTGGCATAAAGAAACCTTGGCAGAGTGTGTCTCCACATTTGGACTCAAATCTATAGCACAATTCCGTGGATTTTTGTGGAAGGCTGAAGACAATCTATGAACCAAAGAGATGCTCATTTTGTTAAGCATGCTGCTTTGGGTTAAGCATGCTTACTTCTTTTCCCACACTCTTCCCGTTTCTCTTCTTGTGAAATGAATCAAAAGTAGGGGTCAGAGTACTATTTTCCTAATAGAATTCAGAAAGGAGATGCAGGAGCTCGCAAACAGTTGTTTTGATTATCACTGACATACAACAGCATGAGGATACCAAGGGAACATGGGCAGCAAGGGCTGATCAGTGTTCTTGATGTATTTATTAGTGCATGGTCAAACTGTAGCTGTGGCAGAAATTAGCTCTTATGTTAGGCCAAGTCCATATACCTCAGCAGAAAAGGAGGCAAAGGAGGGGGAGGAAACGATTGTCATCTTCTTTCCTGGAATCTGACTTTAAAACAAAACTCGCAATCTCTATCAATTAGCATTGCAAAGAAAATCTCTGAAAATGAAGGGTGTAAAGAGGCTGCCTGACAGAGTGCCTCAAACAATAACTCCGGGAAGTGTGAACTGCCCTCTCCATGCTAGGGGATGTTAACAAAAGCATGTTCTGTTTTGAGCCGAGCTAGTAGTGATGGACAGTCACTGTTAGCAAGCAGTGCAAGTCTGTGCAAGCCTCTGCTGGCTCCTTCTTATCTCTTCTGCACTGGCTGTGTCTATAAGGTGTGTATGTGTGTATTGGAGGAAGTGGTTTCTCTGTTCTTTTGAGCTCAACATTGCAGGCTGCCTACAGGGGCAGCTTAGTGTTGTAGTTAGTCCCATGAGATGATCTTTTCTGTCATGAAAACTGGAAATCCAGAAAGAAGAATTTAAGCATTTGTTCTAGCATTCCCTCTGTCCAGACTGAATGAGTAATCTCTCTTTGTACCCTGCAAACATCCTTGGTATCCAGTGTAGCATATACCCCGTGGACACTTGGATTGGAATTGCAGAGAGAGGAAAGGTCATATGCAATTCCATACTTTATTGTACCAATTCAAATTGAGGCTCCCTGATTCTCTCTTACTCTTTGCCCCTCTGCATCCCTATCCCATGCTGATGCTTGAAAAAAGCTTGCCAAAAAGTAAACTGGGGAAAAAAAAAGAGAAAAATAATTTTTAAAAAATCAGCTTTTTTTGAAGGAGCAGCTACATGAGCTTTGCTAGCCAAGAGTGCACTGGAGATGGGACTTCAAGGCAGCTAGAGGTGAACCCTGCATGTTTAGAGCAAGAATCAATAGCTGAAGATGATTTTGCTGAAGTGAACACTGCCCCCAAGCTTTATAAGTCTGCTTATTGTATCTGAGCCTTCATCAACCCCTACTTTCACATGTATCTGAATAACAGAGGTTAAATAAACCTGAACTATTAGAAACACCCCTTGACTACCTAGAACTGCTGAACCATTTTCCACCTGACATCTTTTTTCCTTTCTCCCATATGACAATTCTTGCTTAAATACAAATTTTACTGTTTACATGGACAGAAAAAGCTCCCAACTGTCCTGGAGCTGAAGAGGAGAAAATAAATCGTGTGGGATGGTTTTGTCCTATGATAGTTCAGGCTTATGAGGATGCTAAGATAGAATAAAGGGGAGAAATACTGAGAAATTTCTTCAAGCTGTTGTTTCCAGATGTTTTGAACTACTTGCTGCTGTCACCCCTCTGAAATTCTCAAGGTGGTCATATGCATTTCTGCTTGAAAATATTATTTAGGTGTACTGGTTTCTGAGGGCATGTACCTTGCCTTATGGACCAAGCTACTAAAGAAATCCGGTCTCCAGAGTATTAGACTCACAGGAGCTGACTGTCATCCCTGTGTGGAAGGACATGATTTTTTTTGTTGTGAAGCACTGTGATGGTATGTGTAATGTTAAAACCCTTGTGCAGTTCAACCCAGAAGTGGCAGCATGGATGATGGGTGCACTAGTCCCTACAGAATGCAGTGTGTCCCAGCTCACACACACTTTGTCCCTGTACCCTTCAGCTTCACAGCAAGCTGGAGTGGGTCCCAAATTTGAAAAATTAATGGGGACATGTTGAAATGAAAAACACATGATGTAATGATGCTGCTGCTCTTGAATACCTTCAGTGATAGCCATTAATGGCCTCATTTGACAAATTATTACACTGACTAATTGATTTGCTTCTCTTCTAACATCTAATCCTTTTCAGTGTTGCAACTGTTGCTCCCTGTAAGTCCCTTAAGTCACTCTTGGCTCTCTTAAATTATATTTCTGGCCACTCTTTTGAATTAATATGTTGTTCATGATTTCACCTTGGACTCATAGCACAGACCTTGATTGTTCTGTACCTGACTTGGATGAGCAGAGCTGTCTGGGGGGGAAAAAAAGTTGCCCCAGGAAAGGAAGAACTTTGGCTGAGCTCTTCAGCATGTACTCCAGAGAGACACTGCTCCTTCCGGCCTGGGTGACCTCAGAGTATGCTGAGGGATGCTTTGTCCTTTACTGTGAACAGTGGGTGTTAATGCAATGTCTAATAAACCCACCAGCATTTTATTTCCTGCAGTAAAAGCTGATGAGAAATGTCCCGTGGATGGGGATAGGAGAAGGGTAACCCAATGGGGAAGACAAGGACTTGTCACCTGGGTGCAGTAAGAGCTGGGATGGTCTGCATTTAGAAGGGTGGTATGGAGGTCTCCTTGCATTGGGGGAAAACCGGGTTTCCAGCAGAGCTCCAGGCCTGCAGTGCAGAGAGAAGGGGAGCTCCCTCAGAGGGTTGAATCAAAGGTGGAAGATTTCTTCATTAAATTATTCGCTCTCCATTTGAATTAAATAAAGGCAAACGGGTTGGTGGCAGCAGAGGGGACTTCGCTGGGAGACACTTTGGCTCCTTGGATGGGGCAAGCCCTCATTATGTGTATTTTGGTGATGGGATGACAATAGAGGTGTGGGAGACAGCTCTGAGTCACCTTCGGAGCCCTGGCGGGGCCGGGCCAGGTGGGTGGGGGTCGCTAAGGTCGGGGTGGAGGGCTCTTAAGGCACGGAGCTGCCAGGGCCGTTCCACTCCCCTCNGGCGGACTGGCGGCGGGGGTCTTGGTGGCAGGGTTGGTGGTGGCCGTGTTAGTGGCGGTGTTGGTGGCGGTGTTGGCGCTGGCGGCGTTGGGCAGGAGGACGCTGCCCGCTGCTCCCGCTGACCGCCGCTCCCCGTTCTCTCCCCGCAGGCGAACCCCGGGCGCGCCCCGCCGGCCCCAGCTCGGGACGGGAGGGCGGCCGACGCAAGCGAACCACCTTCAACAAGGCGCAGCTGGAGCTGCTGGTCCGCGCCTTCGAGAAGGAGCCGTATCCTGGCATCGCCCTGCGGGAACAACTCTCCGGCCTCACCGACATCCCCGAGTCCCGCATCCAGGTGAGAGGGGCGGTCCGGGAGGGAGGACAGGAGGGTGGCGGAGCGGCTTCCCCGGCGGCCCCGGTGCTCAGTGTCTGCCTGTCCCGCAGGTGTGGTTCCAGAACAGGAGAGCCCGGCAGCTAAACCACAAGAAGAGCGAAGCCGCCACCTACGGCAGGCCGGGCAAGCCGAAGCCGTCCAGGAGCGCTGCACAGGAGCGGCCCCGAGCGCAGCAGGGCCCAGGGACAGAGAGGAGCCTTCTCTGCCCGCAGCCAGGTCTGCCAGGAGGGAGCCAGAGCTTCTGCGGTCAGCCGCCGTCCTACTCGGGGCGGCTGTACTCAAGGCTCGACATGCGTTTCAGGAGCTTGGATAACACTTTTGGAGCGCTGGGTCAGAGCCCGGCTGACTTCGGTTTGGACTGTTCGGGAAGAGGGGTCCCACTAGGTGCGGGGAGCGTGGGGAGTGTCCCTCCGTTCTCGCTCCCTGTGCAGCAGACACAGGAGTATCCGCACCTGAAGAAATCCTTCCCTGAAAGCTTCTACTCAGATGCAGATGTTTTCCAGCCTTGTACAGATTACCAGTACCCAGCAGCTAAAGAGAACATGTACAGCAAGCCTGTCTTAAACTACTTCAGTGCTAACCAGGGCCTGGGTGTTGAGAACTGTTTGTATGCCAAGTCAAGCACTTCTCCCTTTGGGAAGGGCTCCACTTTCAGTTATGGGGGAGAACCTAAGCTTGAGCCCGAGCAAATGAGGCACAGTTCACCTCTGCTTGCAGATAGTAACGCTAGTCCTCCTGTGGTACTTCCAAAGCTTGAAGGGGGGTATCAAGGGACACTTGCCACTCCAGCCTCATTGTATGGACAGCAGGTGCTGGAGACAGTAAATGATTATGACCCTCAATGGCTGGGCATGAGAAATGAAATTTTGGGAACAGGGCTAGATTTGCTGTTTGAGAGTGAGCAAAATGGGGAGCAAGGTCAGATAAAAAGTTACCTTTCTGCTTTTGGTGGCCAGAATTCAGTCTGTCATTTGGGTCAGACATGAAACTGGCAGTGGGTCCACTTGTCTGATGGAAAATGAATGTGATTTTTTTTCTCAATTGGCAGTATTGTCTGAAGTGGCCAGAGGTTTTGCAGGTCTAAGTGCAGAGTGCTTGCTCTGAATTTTGTGCCCTGTCTGGAAGGGAAAGAAAGATAAGCCACGTTAGCAAGAGTTACCTGCTGAATCTGAGCTGCCTGTCCAAGTGATCTTTCAGCAGGTGCTTGCAGTACTCCTGAACGTGTTTGGTTATGGGCAGCTAACATTAACCTGCATACACAGACTGATCTTCACAAGTATGTCAGTACTGCAGAGTTCTCTGTGTTCAGACTGTGCTGGATTAATTCCGTCAGGAGGCTTAGCACTAAGGTGTTGCCTTTGTGGCCTTACTGCACTGAGTTTTGTTTCTATTCTGGCCATAATTCACTTACTTTAACTTAAGGAGTCTCAGATAACAGATTTATTTATAGCTTTTAGTTGAGAAAGCATTAACACAAGAGGGGTACAAGCATGGGAAAAGCAGCCTTGGTGGTGGCAGGGGACATCTCACTGGGTGTGTTTGCATTTTAGATGTGTTCCTGATAAAGAACAGTAATGGTCTTTTCCTGGGTACTTAATATATAGTGTTTTAATTTAAAAATGACCACAGACTTTTAAAAGGCAATATGTTTGTGATTTTCTTTTGTGTGATTTGTTTGCAAATTGTCTTTTTTTTTTGTGATTGTCTATTTGCCAAATTACAGTTTTTTACATTCATGAAGTCGTAGAATTGTATTTAGAGGAGAGAAAAATGTGTTTCATCTTTGCATTTGAACATTGAGCCTTTTTTTTAGAATTCTCATGATCCATGGTTGTGCAGACCACCACAGTAATCATGGACAGGTTCTTTATGTGTACCCCTGGAGAACTGCAATGGATGTGTGTTAAAGCAGTATTAGGCCTAGGATGCTGAAAACTCTACATGCAGTTTTTTTTGTGTTTAAAATGTGGCTCTGGAATATTTTAAAGTATGCTTAGATTGTAATACATTTGTTATTAACTCAATTATTTTGTTTATAGAACAAGAGAAACAATAAGAATAAAACTTAATCACAGACCATTATTTTATTAATAAAATTGATATCCCTGAACAAACTGTCTATAGAGGTGTGTACACAAGAAGCCCAGAATATTAGTCCTGACTTTTGTCAGTAATTTCTAGCTGTGGCTGTAACTTTTCTGCCATGACTTAATGGACTGGAACAAGCCCATGTATTACAGAAGAGCTACATGGCTTCAGACAATAGCTGCAAGGCACTTTGAACACAAGTTGTATTTGAGAGTGAAGGACAAAGAGATGATTGTATTTATGATTGTATATATGACTCATAGTAAATTTTTGGAAAAAATCATTAAGACTTATTTATTTACGTATACCCTCTTCCCTCATAACACCATCTTAATGAGAATGCTTATTCAACACACAGGAGGTACTTCCACAGTGATGGTATTGTAGCCTCCCCTGGACTTGCCTGCCAATGACATCATCTCTGCTGTCATTCAAGTAGGTGATGCTAAGAGCTGGGGCAGGAGCCAAACGTGTTCAGTAGCTGAACTACTCTTCTACACTCTGTAAAATACTCCTGTTTATAGAAGAAGGGAGGATTTTGCATGCTAAATATTGAAAAATATTTACTTCTACGTAACTTGTCAAAGACATCGTGAGGACCCAAATTCACCAATGTCACTTACAGTCAGCCTGAGGGCAGGGTGTCCCGAGCTCCTCATTATGCAAATCACATTCCTCTCTTCACAGCCAGCTCCTCCAGCAGCAGGCCCAGTGGGACAGCCACGGCCCTGCAAGTCCAGCTGGAAGCCACCTGCCTGGGCGGCAGGATGGGGCCAGCGCCATGGAGGGAGCAGTTCACAGCCCGGACACCTCTTTAGCAGCCCTGCCCCTCGCTGGTCCATGCCATAAGGCAAATCTCCCCTTTGAGACAAGAGGGCTCTTCACTTCATTGAGCAGGGCCTGCTCCTCAGGGGGACTGACCTTCAGGCGTGGGCACAAACCCGAGATAAAACAATGCCTCGCTTCTCACCTGGGCTGCCTTGCCCTCTGCATGCCTGGTCTTGTCCCTGTGGGTGCGGGGCTTGGGACCTGCAAAATGTCCCCACCTCTCCACAGGAGGGGAGAAGACAGTATTAAACTAATCCAGGGGAGGTTTAGATTGGAAATTAGGAAGAATTTCTTCACAGAAAGGGTGAATAGATACTGGAATGGGCTGCCCGCGGTAGTGGTGGAGTCCCCGTCCCCGGAGTTTTAAGGGAACGTGGCACTCAGTGCCAAGACCTGGCTGGCCCGGCCGTGCTCGGCCCCGGGCTGGGCTCGATGGCCCCGGCGGCTCAGAGCTGGAATCCCAGCTGTTTCTGTGATTCCGTCCGAGTTCATTGCACTGAAAAGCTCTTCATAGGCTTTTACCCTCCGACTTGTTCGTCCTCCCATCGTCCTTGGCAAGGATTTATTTTTAATTTTTCTCACAGTGATTGCTGAGGCCGCATCTCCCAGTTCGTACGGGGGCTGCCCCGAACCCGCGGGCAGCTGAAGGTTCCCCACACCTTCTCCGCTCCGGGTGCTGTGGGGCCGGCCCCGCCGGGCAGCTACCGCGGGCTTTCATAGAAGTATGCAGGAGAGTAATTGATTCCTAAACACGCGCATAGGGGCCGAATCCCGGTTCCCACTCCCGTTCTCATTCCCGCTGCGGGCTGCCCGGCGCCGCCGCCGCCACCCTCCCGCAGTGTGACAGCGTGTGCGCCGGTAATAGCGTTCCGCCGCGCCCGGAACCCCGCGTGCGGCCGCTGTTTCCGAGAGGGAGGCTCCGCAGCCGAGCCGCCGGTGCGGACACACGTGGGCCGGGCGGCCGGACCGGGCAGGACCGGGGCCCACGGCACGGCACAGGTGTGTGGTGGCTACTCGTGGGGAGCGGCCTCTCGCGAGCTGAGGGCCTGCGGAGTGGCCGGCTGCTCCCCGCCGCGGGGCCGCCGGCTCTCGGCACCTCCCGGTACACGCGGCCCTGGGCCGGGAGTGCAGGGCCCGGGGGCTGCCGTGCGCCGGGCAGGGCGTGAGTGAGCTCCGTGAGTTGGGTCTGGTAGTGCTTGCACGGTGTTCTCCGGCTGGTGTGCTGTGTGCTAACTGTGCTCTCTTCCTGTACCAGCTGCGCCCGCTGTCACACGGAGGGACTCGGAATCTTACTGCTTGTAAATAACTGTTGAACGAGTAAGATGGAGGAAAAAGAGAAGAAGAAGCATCGTGCAAAGCATAGCGGACCAAAGGCAGAGAAGAAAAGGAAACGTTATCTCAATGACCTGGGAATAGGAGACGAGGAGAATGCACGGAAGAGAAACCCCAAGGCCTTTACAGTCCAGTCCGCTGTGCGGATGGCCAGGACTTTCCATCGGTGAGAAATGGGAACTGGCTCTAGAGTGTGCAGAGGAGGCTGGAGGGCTGGGAGTTGCCTGGGGTGTCTCTGTTACTTTGTATAGAAATACACAGACTGTAGTTTTCACGATGTATCTGCCTAGCGTTCATTCACTCAGGTTGAATGTTTGTCAGAAGTGGGGTGCTTTGTACGTCCCTGTTACATTGATTACACTGTGTTAATCAGCAGAAAAACTGAATAGCTCCTTTGACTCAGTGGGAGCTCCTGGTATCTGTCCTTGTGCTCAACCTTTGTGTTCAAGCTTTTGCAAATACTGAAGACTTTGAAATGTCTCTATCCATGCCATTCTTGTATTTATATATTTATTACAAATTTCTTCTCAGAACTCAGGATCTGAAGACTAAAAAGCATCACATTCCCGTGGTTGACCGGACTCCTCTGGAGCCACCTCCCGTGGTGGTGGTTGTGGTTGGCCCTCCCAAGGTTGGGAAGAGCACTGTAATAAAGTGTCTCATTAAGAACTTCACAAGGCAAAAGCTGGTTGAAATCCGGGGTCCTGTTACAATTGTTTCAGGTGAGAACAAAGATAGGAGAACTGCAAATGCTTCCTTTACTCTCCTCACTTGTCTTGCTTTGAGAGCTGGGATGTGTTCATGTTCTCATAATTTTTGGTCATTTTGAAGAAATCATTTGGATGTGTAATCTGGCATACATGCAGCAGGAGAAGATCTGATAATTTTAAATTAAAAATTTATATTTTAGCAGAATTATAAACAGGTAAAAACAGACACTTCTACAGTGATCCATGTTGGATGATTTACATGCTTGACCAGAATCTGAGTTCCAGACGCCCTGGAGGAACTTCAGGAATGTGACCTGAAAAGAAAATTGTATGAAATGGTTTGCTCCCTCTGTTTCAGTATTTGATGCTTAATTCTGTTTTCAGGTAAAAAGCGCCGGCTGACCATTATTGAATGTGGATGTGATATTAACACAATGATTGACCTGGCTAAAGTTGCTGATTTGGTAAGTTAGCAGTGGAATGTGATTTCTATTATAATTTTTATTGCAAATACTACTTCTGCTTGGACTGCACCGGTGTCTGATTTCTCAAAACATTTTTTGCTATCAAAGGCAAAAACTGTCTTTGGTTTCAAAGAGAACAACACTTGAGCTCTTTGACACTCCTTATATTCTGGAACAACCCCAGGACTTTCCTCAGCCTGAGGGTGGGGGAAAGTAAAGAGTGTGTGTGTGGTGGTGGGGAGGATATGAGAGAAGGGAAATGCTGTTCAACTTCATTGCTAATGCAGCTGGTAAACTTTTAGTGGAAGACGTTGTTACAAGCCAAGGTGACACAGCGACTTCTCATTAAGGAATTTGGTTAAGCCACATAAAATCTGAAAATTATTTCTAGTCGAGAAGTTTTCAACCAATGTAGAAATATGTATTAGTTTACTAGTTGGGTTTTTTTATGCACTCTGAAGTCTCCATCCATGAAGAATGTCATGTAGTAATACAACTGATTTCAGTGGAATGTGGTCACTGTTGTAATTTACTTGCAACTTTTGGATCAAGAGATTACATCAACTGATCCTGGGGATCCAGTGCATGATCTGTTTGTTTAGGGCAAATTTGTTTGTAGATTTGTTTACCTGTGGATTTGGAGCATATTATTCATAGCTGATTAGGTATTGGGATCTTTGTCTAAGTATTAAGTATATAAATATCTAAATACATGTGTACACTGATCTAGATATTCTTCTACTTCTGCTGATTAAGGGAGATGTACCAAACAATACAAATTCTTCTGCTAGTGTATTTGGTGGATGTTTCAGATTCTGTGTGCACATGGTGGTTCTGAGAATCTGTTTGGATTTATAGTTAGGGGGCTGAAATCACATCAGTGCTTAAAGATTTGTCATGAGTTTTTGTGTGCTTTAAGTTCTTTATTGTTAAGACCCTAAACCAACTTTGCTTCCATTTTAATGTGACTGTTGGCTGCTGTTTCCTTGTGTCAATGCATTTTAGTGGTGTGTAACAGCAGTTGCAACAAGGGAAAAAAGTTGGTTTCATTTTTTGAAAGACTTGGCCTTAGTGGCATTAGTGTATCCAAGACACAGATGTAAAAGTTTTATTAGTTCCCTAAGATGTTCCTGAAAATCTTGGAAGATAATAAATTTTGTGTGTTTTAAATTCACTAGGTAAACCCTTGTTCACATCTTAATATAATACTGAATGCTATTGCATTCCTAAAGCATCTGGAACATCTTTAGCAGCCAAGTTCCATACTTCACATAAAAAGCCAAAGTTGGTTTTCAGGGTATATGAATTAAAGTACAGAACCTTTTTGCAAAATTTTGGTTCCTGAGAAGCTTAAGAGTTTAAAGGTGTGGTCTTTGAAATTAGCTCATGTGGGCTGATGTGGTACTGCTGTAGTGAAATGTGAATATTGTGTTTGCAGGTTCTAATGCTCATTGATGCCAGCTTTGGATTTGAGATGGAGACATTTGAATTCCTGAACATTTGCCAGGTACATGGCTTTCCCAAAATTATGGGAGTTCTAACCCACTTGGACACATTCAAGAACAACAAACAATTAAAGAAGACTAAAAAGAAATTAAAGCACAGATTCTGGACTGAAGTGTATCCGGTATGACATTTAACATTATTTTTTCATATATTTTGCTTTATGGAAGCTAAATTAAAAGTGAATTGACGCTTACGTGTTTATTATGTTCTTGCATCTTTTAAATAGGTAAGTGAACAATGATGATACTGTATCAGATTGTTTCATCTTCCTTCTATTTGCTAAAATGTGTGATTATTCTGGATCCCAGTGTGATAAGCTGCTAAATTTGCTGCTAAGTCTGTTATGCAGGTGCTGTGCAAGGAGGATCTGCTTGTAGGTCTGTATGAGGTCTTGAGGATGTGAACAGTTTTCCATTAAGATTTAGGGGACAATTTTCATGTTGAAGTAAACTGGTTAGTTGGAGCTTTCAGAACCAATTGTAATGTGAAATTTTTAATTAAGATTTACAGATTTGAATTGCATTACTAATCTCGTTCTTGTTAGTTTTATGGATATTAAATTGAACGTTTTATGTTTTTATGCCTTTTTAATGTGTTTAGGGTGCTAAGTTGTTTTATTTGTCTGGAATGGTTCATGGAGAATATCAAAAGCAGGAAATTCACAATTTGGGGCGTTTTATCTCGGTTATGAAATTCCGGCCTCTCACCTGGCAAACATCTCACCCGTATGTTCTTGCAGACAGGTGTGTGTTTTTCTCTCTGTTCTTCAATCTCAGTGTGGGTAGCACCTTGTTGTTTGAAAAAGCTGTGCTGTTAGCCCTCTGGTCTGTGTGTGAATGAGCGTTTGGTGTTCCCTGAGTGGCTTTAGGAAGGGAAGGTGCCCCTGCAGGTTTGTGCTGTTCAGTTTTCACTTCTGTCACATTATGTACACACCTCTGGTATATTGTAAATGCTTTTGAAACACAGGATAGTTAACATAATCGTGCTTGTTGATGATTATACTGAATTTCTGTGGAAAAGAAAGGGCATTCTAGTGATTGAGCAACAGCTGGTGAATTAGTCCTGAGTTCCCTGGACTATCCCTTCTGCTCCATCTCCCTTTGTAGCATTTGATTCACAGTCTCTTTGAAACATGAAAGTAATCTTGATGGCAGCTTTGCCTGCTTGAGAAATTACCTCACCTTTCATACTTTATTGTCAGAATGCTTACAGTTATGACTAAACTCCCACAATAATCCAAGGTGCCTTGAATGAGCCTCTTTAGCTCTAATTCTTCAGGAAAAATTGTCAGAGAAGTAGATAAACATTTTGCAAAGCCCTCCAAAATATAGAAAGGGAAGAGAGGGAAAATGCAAACCGCATATTTTATAGTTTTTCAGTAACATCGTTTTAGATTGCTGTAACTGTTGCAGTTTCCTGATTGTTGGGTCAGCTTTAAGCTGATCTGCAGCCAGGTTGTGTCCCCCATTGTCTTCCTTGGCTCTGTGTGCTGCCTCCCATGTGCAATGTAGAAAGGAGCTTCCCCCTCCTCTGCCAGCAAGCGGCCACTCTTTTTTCTGTGGAAGCTTTTGTGTTTCTCACCACCATTCCTAGGGAAGAGAAGGTGTTGTGTGGCTGCAGGGTATGTGACATTCAGCTGTTTGCCCTCTGATGGTGAAATTGATTAGAGGAGGGTTGTGTGTGCAAAGCTGATAAAGAGTAGTTAAAATGTGCTAAGAAAGCCGTACCTGTTCAGTGAAGTGTCAGTAAACCTTCTGGAAATTTGTTGAACATAATTATATAACTTTTTAAATACAATTCTAAAATATTTTTAGAAGATCTTTTTTCCACGATTTTTTTTTCTTTCTTATGTTACTTCAGTTTTGATTATTAGAGTCTGCAGATCATGCAGTGGCAGCAGTGATGTTCTCTTTTCTTAAATTACCTTTTCTCAAAAACTGCCATTGGAACTTTGGTTATTTTAAATGTAATTTTAAATGTTGAATAGAATGGAAGAGCTGACAAACCCAGAGGATGTTCGGATCAATCCTAAATGTGACAGGAGGATATCACTGTATGGATACCTGAGAGGAGCACATCTGAAAAACAAAAGTCAAATTCATATGCCAGGTAATTTATCCTTAGTCTTAGAACTCTTTCTGTACTGATCTGTGAAAAGCAACGTAGCTGAAATTATTTGTGTCTTTAAAGTCTGTTATACAACAGATTTTTCACCTTTCTAGATACCTGTTCTGCTTTTGAAATTTTTTTCATAATGCATGTTTTTGTGAAAATAAATCTTGTAGTTAGTTTTGCTTTTAATTGTGCAGTTTTCTTGCACTGATAAACACATTATTCACAGTATTTAAAGTTTTTCAAAGGTGTATCACTTTTAAAGGTGCTTAAAATGTAAAACGTACCAGCCATAATAATGAAAAGAAAATTTGAATGATGTAAATTATGTAATATATTTTTTATGGTCAGAATTGAATAATTTAATATTTTAAGTGAATGATTAAAAAGTTTAATTAAAAAATACTGTAATAATAAATTTACAGACCTACTCAGAAGAGTGAATTGCTGTTTTTGTCATTTGAAAACAAGCAAAGAAACAAAGCTTTGCAGGATTCTAGTGAATTTATGTATACTTGTCTAAGTTCAGTGGTAAGGCAGAGGAATTGGATGTTTGGCACAGAGCTTCCTGTTGATTAATCATTGAATGCCACAATGTTTGGGTTTTTTTGTTTTTTGTTTTTCTTTTTTTTGGGGGGGGTGGGAGGTGGGTTTTGAATCTCTTTATGGTGAATTGCACAAATTTCAGAATCAAAACGTTGTGCAAACTTTGCTTCCTTTTGTCTGTCCCCTCAGGTGTAGGAGACTTCACTGTAAGTGATGTGAGTTTCCTGCCAGACCCCTGTGCTCTCCCAGAGCAGCAGAAGAAGCGTTCCTTAAATGAGAAAGAGAAGCTTGTCTATGCCCCTCTGTCAGGAGTTGGGGGTATTGTGTATGATAAAGATGCTGTTTACATTGACCTTGGTGGGAGCCATGCTCATGAAAAAGAAGAGGTAAAAGAATGCTCTTGGTGATTTGAATTCTCTTGGAAAATGTAGTTTTTATCCTTAAAGCCAAAATAAGTGTCTAAAATTAAGCTTCTTTAAAATAATCAATCCTTATCTCTCCACAGTGGGTAATTAGTTCTTTTCTCCTTCAGGGATTTCAGAGAAGGGATATTCCTATTATCTGTTATTGTACAAATTGGAAGATCAATTAATATTAAGTTATGTAATAACTTCATAAATATGGATGTAAGATTTATGAAATCTCCTGGTGCTGGACTATTATCACTCTTATTTTGCAGAGCATGGTGTTTGTTGGGAGAAGACTTTAAGGATTTGACTGGTCAAAGGGAGAAAGAAAAAGATTTGCCTACAAACCAATTGATTTCAATTTTTCCCCTCTATTGTGCTAAATGTTTAATACTTTTGGGTCTATAATAATGTGTTTGCTGGTATTTACTGTGGTGGTCGCATATTGTAAAGGAGTCCCTCTTTAATTTTTCTTGGGTTGATATTATAGAAATTCTTGAAATGCGAAGAGGGGAAGGGAGAACTTGCTATTCTATTCTGAGAAAATGTTTCTTTAAAATGCTCTGCAATTTTTTCTTGCATGTGCTTATTTCTGCTGGTTTAGACTGATAGCTGTCATTAGACATTTATTCAACTTAACTGAAAAGTAAAAAACTTTGTCATTCCAGGAGGAAGTGAGGCCAAATCATGAGCTTGTTCAGAGCCTCATCTCCACACACTCAGCCATTGATGTTAAGATGGCATCAAGCAAGGTCTCTCTGTTCATGGACTCTACACCCTTGGGTTCAGAAGATGTAGGACAAGAGTAAGTTTTGAATGCTGGGTAGTGTTTGAGCATGAATGAATCTCTAATTTCAGGCTCTAATTTAGGAAAAATTTTCAACAGAGCACAGCTAGTAAAATGACATGTTGTCTGATTCTTCCTCTTCTGAGATTACTCATATGCCACATGTATGCCATATGTATTTTGGGATAGAAATAATTGGTACTAGAAAGTTTTGCCAGCAGTGTAGTCCTGCCTTCCAGGAATTTCTTGCTGATACAAGTAATATTTCTGTCCTAATTCATTCCATGGAAAATGAAGAAATTTCTTGGAATTATTTTTGGCTATAACATTCAATATTCTTGAATAAGAAGACATTAAAGAATACCAGTGCCTTTCTAATGGTCTACATAACTTCACTTTATTTGAAAGAAAATTCATAGAACTGTTTAAAAATATGAACACAAAGCTTCATTCTTTTATTACAATTTTCTTCTACTTTGCCATCTTACCCCAAATATGGTCTTTGGGAAAACAGGTTTGTGATGCCAAAAGAAGAGAAGCAAGTGGATGTGAAGACTGGAAGGGTTCGCCGGAAGGCTGTGTTTGAAGATGACGAGAAGGAAAATGATGATGTAGCAAGTGATGAGGAAGATGACCAAGAAGAAGAAGATGAAGAAGAAGCAGTGTCTGAAGATGGAAGTGATGGTGATGATGAAAATGATGCTGAGGAAGAAAATGGGAGAGTGCTCTTACGGGAAGGGATGGCTGTTAGGAGAGCCAAGCGTCTGAAAACAGAGGGGGCTCAGGAAGAAGCTGTGAATGAGCTACCAGCATTTGCAGACAGTGATGATGATCTGGAGATGAGCTCTGAAGGAGAAGCTGCCCCTGAAGACAGTGAGATGGAGGAAGATGAGGAGGATGAGGAGGAGGGGGACTTACAAAGGATTTGTGAAGATGAAAGCTCAGACAGTGAATTTGAGGCTGCAAATAAAAGAGCTGCATCTAAGCAGTATGGCATGAATAGTGAATGTACAGAAACAAAATCACAAATCTCAGAGCACAGTCCCAAAAGAAAAGCAGTGCTCACTACAGATTCAGGAAACTGCACTGCAGAAGAGGCATCAGCATCTGAGGATGAGAACTCTTCCCTTGAAGAGGGTGATGATGAAGGAGGATCACATGAGGAATTAGAAGCTGAAGAGTCAAATAGGAATGGATTTCGGCACAGTCAAGCAAAGAAAGCTGATAGTGTTAGACAGACTAAAGTTAAAACTGTAGATACTGAGGATGATGATGTGGAGAATCTGCTGAGAGAGGAAGAGGAGTATGAAGAAAAAATAGATCTTTCTGCTGACACAACAGGTAGACTATAACTGTTTAATTTTTACTGTTCACTTTAATTGTATTAATTGTTAAAGGATATAATTAGTAAATACTCCATAATGTTGCATATCATATATATATGTATAGGTATTTATATATAATTCTTAAGTAGCAAAACTTCAAGTTAGGAAAGCTTGAAATACTTGCTATTAAGCCTTTCATTTGCATTGTAGTATGCAATGTCAGGTTTCCTTCCTCTAAAACAGAGGTGATTAATTTTATAAACAAAACTTCATTGATTTTGCATGTACTTCTCTTTAATAGTTATAGCTATATGTGTAAAACAAATTATGATGCTCTATTACATCTGGAAAGACTAAAACATGTTTGGGGGGATGTTACTAAGATGTGTTAGCTACTCACTGAGCACTGGAACAGGTATCTCCATCTTTGGAGGTGTTCAAAAGCCATCCTGACATGGTGCTGAGCAACCTGCCTTAGGTGCTGCTGCTTGAGCAGTGGGGCTGGACACAGAGACCTCCACAAGTCCCTCCTAACCTCAACCATTCTGAGAGTCTGTGAAGAAAACATGTATCATGGTGAACATGATCAAATGTGTTACTCTTGTTAATAAGTTTTTAAAATTCTGTCCTTAAAAAATCAAAATCAGAGGTATAATTTGTTGTTCACAGTTTATGCTTCTGTGTATATATGGAGTATGAGAAAAAGAAACTGTGGCTGTGTCTACACTGCATAAGCCTCTTGCCATGTCCTTGTATAAATTAGTTTTGTAATGTCTGGATCTTGTTCTTTTTTGGAGATAGAATGAAATTTTTTCCCTTTTCAGGTGCACTTAAATGGAAAGAGGACCTCACACAGAAGGCAGCTGAGGCCTTTCTAAGGCAGCAGCGATCAACTCCCAATCTTCGTAAACTTGTGTATGGAACAGGTACAGATCTGTTTGGAAACTTGTCTCAATATATGGTGGTTTTTAGCTGTTACCAGTTTTCAAGTCTGAATATTTGAGCACTGTCTTATGGTGGGAGGCTTGAGGAGAGTTAATTGACTTTTTAATTGCTGATGCTCATTTTCACGAATAATTGTAATAAGAAGACAGTTTTTACTTTTCCCATAAAAAGCATTTTGAGTTCATTTTCCAGACTACTCAGTTGTTACTCGTTTTCTGGTACAGTTATTTCTTCCAAACATTTAAGATTGGTCATTTGTGTAATCATCTGATGGATATTATGCAAACCCATTGTGGTAATTGTGTTTCATGAAGGGATGTTGTCTGCTGGCTGGTTTCAGGAGTTTCTGTCTCACAGTGACTGTGGAAGAGTCTCTTAGACATGACTTGGTATCAGGTATTTGTCAAGGAAAAATAGCTGGCTTAAAAGGAAGAAAAAATTGCTAGTTATGTAATTTGTCCTGTTTCATTCACAACTTTTCCAATGGTTGTCTGAGTGTACAAATCTCGTTGTGCAGAACCTTTGCAGAGCATGATGAGAATTTGGCTTTTGTCAACCTTCCACAATGCAGGTGTGAGAAGACTTTCTCACAGATTCTCCAGTCTGGTATTCTTGATTTACAGGCAAGCTTAATGTCCTTCCTGTTCACAGATAATTTTGATATTGTTCCAATTTGTGATATTGAACAAGCATCCTCTGTTTACTTATTGGGCAATATTTTTAAAGTATAATTCCAGTTAGGAAAACAACTGGATCAGTGTACCTTTTTCTTCAGGCTTTTACATTTAAAACTGTTCCAGTTTGGTTGTTTTATTTCCTCGAACTGCTGCAGCTGTTAGGAAACAGAAGGAGAGAGGTGGTTAATTAATTTCATGCATGTACTATGGGGTAAATAAATCATCACAGCCTCTGTGTTTGGTTTAGCTGTCGAGGATGAGGACCAGGAGAGCGAGGAGGCAGATGATGAACTTGGAGGTTTGTTTCGTGTCAGCCGTCCTGACAAAGCATCCAAACAGAAGGCTAATGCTCTCGACTGCTCCAAATTCCTGGTAGAAAAGCCACAAGATTGGGATTTAGAAGAGGTGATGCCATTGGATAATTGCTTCTGCATATCCTGCCTGGTTCTGTCCTGGCTGTGTCTCATAAAGTGTGACTGAGCTGTCATTGAAACAGACCTGTGGGAGCTATGGCCACAGTGTCTTAGATTCTGCCACTTGCTGTCACTATAAGTAACAGATTCCAAGGTTTGTTCTTACAAGAGTGGCAAATTACAGTAAATCAATTTAATGCTTGTCTCACTTGAATCTTTGGTGGATAATTGTTTATTTTTTATTTACCAAAAAGTAAAAAGCAGGGGACACTCAAGCAAAAATACCATGTAGGGTAGAGATTTTGGTAGTGCAAAGACTTTTGGGCAAGAATTAAACTAGGTCCACAATTCTGCTTTCGGGGAGGCATTGTGTAGTTTTGGTAATGGTGTCTTGATGTGGAGCTGTACATGAGAATTGTCTCTGAGGTGGTATCTCTGATGGGGGAGTGGGGAATGGCTTGGGGAACATTTCTGTTGATGATAAGCTGCAGCTGTGCAAGGCAATGACTTATTTTGCAGGTTATGAGCAGTATTCGGGACTGCTTTGTTACTGGAAAATGGGAGGATGATAAAGATGCAGCAAAGCTGTTGGAGGAAGATGGTATGTGTAACACTTCTGAAAATGATTCATGTGTATAGGATTTTTAAGAAAAGTATGGCTTTTTAGTTATGTATATAGAATATTTTGCCTTAGTGCTATACTTGCAAACTATTATATAAATTATTATATAGATACTAACATAATTGCACATTGCTGTAAGTCTCTGTAGAAACTGTAGGCACATACCACATTCTGGAAATTTACTTAACAAAAAATAGAATATGTAATTTAAATTAAAAAATGGAGTCCTTAGTCTCAACACTTGGACATGCTAGCTTTGAGTTATGTATCTGAGTTCATCTATTCATCATATATGCTTTATTCTTTTGGATAGTCATGGTAGAAATAAACAGAACTATTCTTTATTGAGAAGACAAACTTGCTATTCACGTTTGGCTGAAAAGTGAGATCTATCTTCAGATGTTTCGGAGGTGTTGTTTTTGTTTTTGTTTTTTTTTTAATTAGGAAATACTTTAAACATTTTAATAATGTGGCTGTATCTTACATGTGTCATGATTGTGGTTTAACAGGCTTTAATAATCATATGTTTTTAACCTAAAAACTGTCAGCTATATTTATTTTTTTTCATTAAATATAGGAGCTTAATTGCTCTGCTGGTGTCTTGTGTCATTAGAATGCAAACTAATGTATTGGGAATCCTTTGGGTTTATCTAAATTTTCTTTACATTTTTTAAATCGTAAGGATTTTGAAAGGATAAAGGAGGAGCCAGGTTGAGATTAGCTTGGAATTTTCAACTGAAGCTGTAGAGAGGGCAGAACAAATGTATAAAACTTGATGGGAATAAAAAAGGGTTAACTAATGCTCACATGTCTTGGGTGCTTATTGTTGCAGAAGAGCTGTATGGAGATTTTGAAGATCTGGAAACTGGGGTTGTGCACAAAGGAAAGGCTGCTGCTGGAGGAGAGCAGGTCTGATCTGCATTTTTATGTTCTTTAGCAACATAGGTGTGAGTTTCTTATCAAGTGATAGGTCTCCTATGTAATAAATTCAGTGTTCATAGAATCAACAGAAAGGAAATAAGTGGGAACAGGAAAGAAAAGGTATGTGTATTACTGACTTAGTCTAGAGTGGCATGTTTTTAGCCTGAGGTTAAATTTTTGTTTATAGTTAATCATATAGAAGTCACCTCACTTATTTAACAGTAGGTGTCAGGCTTAATCAAGAGCTGGAGGATCTGGAGGCATGACAGAAGTATTTTAAAACCAAATGTAATCATAACTGTTTGTACTATGTCATCTCATCTGATGCAGAAGATTATAGCACTCAGTTTAAACACAGCAAATTGTAGAAACTTGACAGAGTTTCCTAGTTCATTCCTCTTATCTGCATAAAGGAGATTGGTAGAAGCAATTTTATATTGTGGCTTGGATATCTTCCAACAACAGAACTGTAGTTGTCTGTGACAGTACAAACTGAAAAATCAGTTTCTTTTTGGACTGAGTAACTTGATGGCTTTGCATTTAATTGTAAAATTGCAAAGCCATTGTAATGGCATAAATGTAGCAGTTTTCAAATGGTCTGTGAACAAACCTCCTCCTCCCTGGTCTCTAGAGCACTGCCTTCCAGCATGATACTGCTCAATGCTATCAACAATTACTTTTTTTACCTCCTGTATTACATATGCTTATATTAGCTGTGGAATCACGGGTAGGTCAGTTCTAGGGTCTGTTCCCTCACATTGAAATGATTTTTAGTCAAGAAAGTTTTGTCAGTTAAAAGGAATATGATTAGCTCATGTGATCTTCTGGTCCTTGCTGAAGTTATGTTTCCTTGTATGAATAGCTTACTAATCTCTGTCTAAAGCTGAAATGTTTTTCAAGTGTCTAATAATTGACACTATAAGACAACATTATTTAATAAATCTATACAAGTATTGTTTAATAACATCTATCAAACTGTTGATCAGAATGGGTTGTTTTCAGTGAACCATTTTACATGTTTGACAACTTATTGTTGATTAGTCTGGAAGTGAAGAAGAGGAGGAGGAAGATGAAAAAATGTCCAAACCAGAACCTGAGGAGGAGGAAAAGAGAAAGGAGCGCATGGACAAGAAAAGAAAACTTAAAGAAATGTTTGATGCAGAATATGATGAAGGGGATGCCACATACTTTGATGATCTTAAAGAAGAAATGCATAAACAAGCACAGGTACAGTCTGCTAATTTGGCAATTTATCTGGCTATATGTCTTCAAAAATGCTCCACAGAGTTTGTTCCCCAAAGATTTTTTTTCCTGGAGACACAGGTGATGCTCAGAAGGTATTTCAGAAAGTACACACAAAGAAATGCATGCTTGTGATTTTTTTATGCTTGAACTTTTTGATTCTATTATCTGGAAAGGAAAACAAGCAAACAAGCCAAACAAATGAAAGCTGAATTCAAACTGAGTGCAGTTTTTAACCATACTTTAAATCACTGAATAAGCCAGGATTTATCACCTAAACTTCAACTACTGAAAAAACTTTTAAATGAAAAAGGCATTCTTTTATGTGTAGGAAGGTGAAAATCTTCCTCATATTAATTTCTGCCATATATTTCCCCTGGTATTATTTTAAGTGTGATTTTTTTGCAGTGTTATTAATGTATAAGTAAATTCTCTGTGACAGTCCTTTTCATCCAACTATGAAGTTATTTTGAGGAAAAAGGAACTAATGACCATTGCTCCGTACGTGTGGTAGAAGTCTTCAGTGTAACTGTATCCAGAATGTGAGGTGTTGATTTGATTCCAGGCCTTTGTTTTTTTACATAGGAACTTGTAAGCTTAAAGCAAAGGAAGTAGCTTCCTTCTTTGACTGACTTGGGAAAACACTGCCTTACATTGTTAATAACTTCACTGTCTTGTCTTCTGACAAAATTTTGCCCTAAATAGTAGTTAAATTAATCCTTACCTGCTTGTATTAGCCTCTGTCACAAAGGGTGATATAAGTTCTGGTATGCTGATGTACTGAGAACACTTAAAGGTTAAAGAAGGACATTCCAGTAAAAGAATCAGTGTCTTATGGGTAGCTAAACATCAGGAGCTAGAACAGGAAGGTGAGGCTCCTGTTATTCACAATGATATCTTCTTAAATATTTGCACAATATCTACTTTCTTACCATATGGTACAGAAGAACTTTTGAAGATATATAGTGTGAGGATGCACAAAAGTATTTTTAAGCTGCTAGTAAGATAGGAGCTCAGCATCCTCATAAAGTGACACCTTAAGGATCAGGACATTAACTTTTAAAGGTACTTGGGCTCCTGAATCAAAAAATGTACTTCTGACAGTTGTGGCTTTAAAATCCAAAGTTACCATTGTGAAAAGTGTATCAGAAATTATTCAGTCATTTACTTCTCTTGGGTACTGTCTTTCAAGCAGACTAACAGGCCCACTTGGGATCTCAAATTGCAAGGGCTTTGCGGTGGTAGAGATCTTCTGAATAGAAAGTCACAGAACCTATTAAATCTTTCCCAAAAAGATTTATATGAATGTTAGCATGTTTTAAATAGAGCCAGCCCTTCAGGAACAAGTTGTTAATATTTGAATTTTGTGAAACACGTGGTGGCTTTCTCTTTGTCACACAGCTTAATCGAGCGGAATTTGAAGATCAAGATGATGAGACCAGAGTGCAGTATGAGGGATTCAGGCCTGGGATGTATGTTCGAATAGAGATTGAGAATGTGCCCTGTGAATTTGTCCTGAATTTTGATCCTCATTATCCTATCATCCTGGGTGGTCTAGGCAACAGTGAAGGAAATGTCGGCTATGTACAGGTATGTAGCCAAAGGGCTGAGTGTGCTTCAGGGTGTCTGCAGTTACTGTGTACTGAAAACACAGTCAACACAGACAGAAACTTCCATCCTTGTCTCCTGAATAGAAGATTTGCTTTTGACACAAGGTGTAATTCTATAGTAGCAGATTCTGGATCTTTACAGGCTTAATTGGATAACCAGAAAAGGTTACTGTTGTTTAATGTTCAGCTGCAGAAGTGTCTCAGGACTAAGGTCTGATACTGTGATTGCTAAATTGCAAACATTAATTGTACTCTGACCTTCATGGTGTAGATACAAGTGACTACAGAAAAGTTACACACGTGACTTCAGAGTGAGTGAAATACTGATTGATCTTCCCAGTCAACCTAATGTTAGTGAGAATGAAGATAAACAAAGATAAAACTTAGTGTATAAAAAATTCTAGTGTAGCTAGAAGTTGCTTTCAATCATTGCTGAAAAATGAAGGCTTGAATTTCAGAATCTCTGTTGCCATCCTGTAACAGCACAGTTCACCTTCTGTTCCGACCAGCTGCGCCTGAAGAAGCACCGGTGGTACAAGAAGATCCTCAAGACGCGGGATCCCTTAATCCTGTCTCTGGGCTGGAGGCGCTTCCAGACCGTGCCCATGTTCTACATGGAGGACCACAACGGGCGGCAGCGGCTGCTCAAGTACACCCCGCAGCACATGCACTGCGGGGCCGCCTTCTGGGGTGAGCCACGCTGCGGCTGCTGCCACCCAGCCCCTGGAAAAGCCGCCAGCTTTGCAGGGGGGAGCAGGAAATGCAGCTCTTGGAATGAGGAGTCTTGAAACGTCCCTGTGGAACAAAAAATAACACCTAATAGTATGGGGAAATAGGCAGCTGTCTAATATTTGGGGATTGTTTAAATGATTTGTGAATTGCTTGGCTTTTAATCAAATACTGAGCATTCTGCTAAGTTTAGTATATCAAAGAGGAACCTGATTTGTGTGCAGATAGACTTTGCACACATTATGGGCTCAGCCTCGCATAAGTAACTTCTTCTTAACCATTCCTTTATGGGGCTTTAAATGTGGGCAATAATTTGGGAGCTTTAAACTTTGGTTTTCTTAATTTTTACTTCATGTATTTTTAAGCTTTTGGAATTTAAATAGAGGATAGATATTGTGTAGTAAAACTTTTCAGAAGTTATTGAATTTAATTTTCTTTTAGGGCCCATCACTCCCCAGGGGACAGGATTTTTGGCAGTTCAGTCTGTCAGTGGCACAACGGTAGGTTTGTTACCACAGAATGTTGATTAATGCTTTCTATGGATATTTGAGAAAAAAAGTATATACTTTGGGAAGAAGGTTTATATTAGGATAAAGCAGTGTAGTTGTAAGAACTGAGAAAGTAGCCGGACTCAAGCTTTTGAAGGGTGTATTATGTTGAGGTAGGAAACTGTATGGAGAGGATTTTTTTTTTTTTAACAAATTTCAGGAAGAAATTGTTTACTGTGAGGGTGGTGAGGCTCTGGCACAGGTTGCCCAGAGAAGTTTTGGATACCCCATCCCAGGAAGGATTCAAGGCCAGATTGCATGGGGCTGTGAGCAGCCTGGTCTGGTGGAAGGTCCCCATGGCAGAAGTGGTGGTTGGAATGAGATGATCTTTGAGGTCCCTTCAGAACCAAACCATTCCATAATTCCAATTTAAATAGTGTTAAAGCAGTATTTGTTGGATATGATCTTTATTAGATATATATTAATCAAAGGTGGGTTCGTGTTTGCAGATGATTGGTAACAAAAGCTTTTCATGGCATTGTAATGAGCTTGACAGTAGTCAGAGTGGTGATTATTTTCTCCTTCCTGAAATACGCTATTTCACAGTTGTCTTTTTACATGTTTTAAAAGGCTATTTTCATCATGTGTCCTACACATAATATAGTGCCTAAGAGCAGTGCACACAGCACTTGTCCTCTGAGACTTTCTGTCTGAGTAAGATTCTGTTTCATAAAGAGAACATAGTGAGGTAGATCACAAGGACTTTTAGATTGTTTCCAAGGTAATTAGAATGGCAGTTCTGGAAATCTCATTAGTGAATGGTAGTAATATTATGTCAGCAGCACCTCAGCTAGTCTGTACTAGTCAATCTGCATTTTTCATGCTGTGGTACTTCTGTAAAGGTTAGACATTCTGAACCTTAAAAGTGAAATGTGGAGTGCAGGTACCTCACAACATCCTTCTGTCTAAGTTGGAAAGAGATTAATTCAATAGGGGACTCTTTAGTGGATGAGGAGTTGGTTGAATGGCCACATCTGGAGGGTTGTGGTCAACAGCTCAGTGTCCTGATGTGCAGTGGTGTCCCTCAGGGGTGTGTTCTGGGACCAGCAGTGTTTGATCAGCACTGACCATCAGTGACACAGGCAGTTTGCAGGCACCACCAGGCTGAGTGGTGTGGTGGACATGCCTGAGGAATGGAATGCTATCCAGGAGAACCTTGAGAAGTGGTCCTGGGGGAGCCCCTTAACGCTCAGTAAGGCCAAGTGCAAGGTCCTGCACCAGAGCTGGGGCAGGCCCAGCTGTGTCAATACAGATTGTGCAATGAAGGGATTGAGAGCAGCCCCTGCTGAGAAGGACTTGGGGATTCTGGTGGACCAGAGGCTGGACATGCTGTGCCCATGTGAGCTTGCAGCCCAGAGAGCAAATCGCATCCTGGGCTGCAGCAAGAGCAGCACCAGCAGCAGAGCAAGGGAGGGGGTTCTGCTCCTCTGCTTTGCTCTGGTGAGACCCCAGCTGGAGTACCATGTCCAGTCTTGGGGCCCTCAGCACCTGTTGGAGCAGGTCCAGAGGACAGTCACAAAGATAATTGGAGGGGTGGAGCACCTCTTCCAGGAGGAAAGGCTGAGAGAGTTTGGGCTGTTCATTATGGAGAAGAGAAAGCTCTGGGGAGACCTCCATGCAGTCTTTCAGTACATAAAGGGGGCTTAAAAGAAATATGGGCATAAACTTAGCAAGGCCTGCTGTGATAGGACAAGGGGGAATGGTTTTAAATGAAAAGGGTGGATTTAGACTAGCTACGAGGAAGAAGGTTTTTACGACAAGGGTGGTAAAACATGAACAGGTTGACGAGAGAGGTTGTGGATGCCCTGTCCCTGGAAATATTCAGAGTCAGGATGGGGCTCTGAGCAACCTGATCTGTTGGAAGATCACTTCACTTCAGGGGGATGGGACTAGATGAAGTCATCTAGATGACCTTCCCATCCAGATTATTTTATGAGTCTGTGATTCTAAATGGTGTCTTCACTGTTAAAGAAATACACATTCAGCAGTGTCTTTCATCTCTGATGTTTCAGCCTGACTTCAGGATTGCTGCGACAGGAGTTGTGCTCGATTTAGATAAATCCATAACTATTGTAAAGAAATTAAAGCTAACTGGTTTTCCATTCAAAATTTTTAAGAACACTTGTTTTATTAAGGTAAGTTCATAGGTATGTATACTGTAAAACCAGATGTACTGATGTTAGGAGGGAATGCAACCTGGGATTGTCTTTCCTAAGGCAAAAATTGATGAATGCTGTTCTGGATCTCAGGAGCTGCTTGTGGTTTTTTGAGCTCACTTCCATGTGATCTCTAAAGGTACTGATTACTAGCCAAGGAATATGAATTATTGTTAACCAGACAAAAATTCTGGAACAGTCTCCTGGTTCACATTCAGTGTGATTTTTTTTCTTTTTTTTTTTTTCCTTCCTACCTCCTGTTTCCTTCCTAAAACCCACTGATTAGCAGTGGCAGACACCTTTGGAGGATGTAAACCCCTGCCTGGTAATTATCAGTCTGATCCCACTAAATTTCATCTCTGGAGTCAAAGGAGACTTCTAGCAGTGCTTAAGACTTCTCAGGTACAGTTACAAAAGTGTTTGGGGTAGGAAGTGTTGCAGAAGTGAATGTTCACTGACCTCCCTGCTGTGCTTAGCTGGGCTTTCAGGCTCAGGGAGAGCTTTGAGGCAGCAAGCAGCTAAGCAGTGATCCCAGCATGAAGCACTCAAGTATTTGCACTAGGCATAGACAGATTTTTTTCTTGCTTTTCTTGTGATGTATGAAAGAAGCACAAACCTTCAAGAACTGTATTGTATTAGAATCTCAGAACTAGCAACTTAAGGCAGCTTGCTTTATTTTAAAGTACCCTATTTCCAGCAAATTACTTTAAAGAACTGTAAAACTTCTGTAGGTATGTTCTATTTTGAAATTTTAAATATAAGTATTTAATGCTTGCCTGTCATATATGAATAAGTAGATTGCTTTCAATAGCTCACCTAAAGTCAGCTCAGCGGGTTTTTGGTATGATCAGCACTCTTAGTCTAAAGACAATGCTATGCTCCTCCTGTTTCTTTATAATATATGCTTGTAGGAATTTTGTTTCTGTGGCCTGCATAGGTCACAGAGAGACTTGGCCTCTTGAATGATGGTGAGTAATTGACATTTTCAGGGAATGTTTAACTCTCAGTTGGAAGTGGCTAAATTTGAAGGAGCAGCGATCCGCAGTGTGAGTGGTATCCGAGGACAGATCAAAAAGGCCCTCCGGGCTCCCGTGGGGGCTTTCAGAGCCACTTTTGAAGACAAGTTGCTGATGAGTGGTAAGTTAGTTGCACGTTGCATGTAAGTTATCACACAACTTTCATCCTTCTTCACAGATTGCAAAGCCGTGCCTCAGAATTTTGGGGTCTGATAATTGAGATGTGAATTCATAGAGTAAGAAATACCTTGTGAGATGCTGAGTGAAATTAAAAAGATTTTATGTTGGATTTCTTTCACTTATAGTCAGAAGTCTCATAGTATGCAGATGAAAAGGCTTGAAGACATGTATCTTCAAGTATTTTAATCTTTTACACAGCATGGTTTTAATGTTTTACACAGCCTTTCTCCTTGAACATGATTAATTGAATTTAGTGGTACAAGTGCTAGAAGGACACTTTTCTGAAAAATCCAAGGACTGGCATTGTAACTCCAGTTAACTTTTTTCTGTAGTTTTTTGAGGAAATTATGCAGAGGATAGTTATCTCCTGTGTTTGCTGAGTGTCACTGTGATGTTGAGAATGTGAGTTTATACTTTCTTGGGTTTATATGACTTGTTCTCCTAAACACACCAAAATCATGGCTAGTGGAAAATAAAAGCAAGTTACTTCTTTTATAAAAATAGGCAAAGGAAAAGACAATTGGTTTTGTCAGTAATTATACAGGCACATCTACATATATGAGTTCTGTTGCTTGTTCTTGAATATGAATGATGAACAGAATGGTATTCAGCTGCCTGCTCTTCAGGAATGTGTGCTGTTCATGCCTTTATGGGGTTTGCATTGCTTTTATCACAAGTCAAAGGAATTTTGTCTATATACCAAACACAATGCTACCATGTGGTGTAGTATCTGTTCTGTTCAGGCAGTCTTTGCTTAGAGTGTGGATGTGATGAACTCTTGTTTTAGAGCCAAATAACATTTCCTTTTCTTTCAGATATTGTTTTTGTGAGGACCTGGTATCCTGTTTCTATCCCAATGTTTTATAACCCAGTAACATCCTTGCTGAAGCCAGCAGGTGAGAAAGATAGTTGGAGTGGGATGAAGACAACAGGCCAGCTGAGGTATGAGCGAGGCATCAAACTGAAACAAAACAAGGATTCTCTCTATAAGGTATATTTCTATTTAATTTTGTTTTGTTTTTTAAAACCAGTCAAATTTCCAGTGTCTCCCAGAGCTGTGCAAACTGAGAGCAATATGAATACAGGTTCATACACTTGCATGTGTGAACTTCAAATTTTTATCCAAAGGCACAGTCCTGGCATGAGGTGGAAATAAAACAGTTGAGAGCAGATTGCTGTGGGTCAGGTAAAGTTTATAAAGTAACCTGCAGGGTAGAAGTCTTCTCTGGAAGCTTCCTGAAACTTCTGCTGTAGTAATTATGGTGAACATACAATTTACAGTTCAGTCCAAGGATGTCAAAGGATGTTTTTTCACTTTTGGTTTGTGTTTTTTGTTGTTTGTTTGGTTTGGGGTTTTTTTGAGGGGTATGTATTTCTTTTTTGGTTTGTGGAGTTTTTTCATTTTTTTTCCCTGCTGAAAGATGAAAAATTAAATAAAGCTTTTTAAGATCATGAGTCTTACATACATGTCCTGTATTCATTCTTTTAGCCTATTGTGAGGGAGAAGAGGCATTTCAATAAGCTCCACATTCCTAAAGCACTGCAGAAGGCACTGCCTTTTAAGAACAAGCCTAAGAATCTTGAGAAGAAAGGCAAGACTCCAAAGGACCAGTGGAGACCAGCTGTTATCAGGGAGCCTCATGAAAAGAAGGTAATTATCACTTACTCTGAAACAAGGACTCCTGAAGGGTAAATGTGTTGTTTAAAGCTTTTCTAACTATTGTTTTGGCACTTGAATCTACTGCTAATGCTAAAGATATATAAGTTCCTGGTGAAAAATGATCACTTGCAATTTGTTTTGTTCCTGTTTGGCACATAGTATGTATATGGAACTGTCACTGAGTGGATGGTGTCTATTTTTCAGACTAGTAGGTCACCTGAAGCCTAAATACAACTTTTGTCCTTGTCAGAGCACTTGCAAGGTATTTCTCTTGGGTTTAGTGCTCTGTATTATGGGTGACTTAAATTGGCAGCTGCGGTTTTTTATTTGACTTGTCATTGCCATGCATTATTAACACAGACAGGATTTGAAGCAAATACTCTGCTTCCAAAATTGAGAATTAGAGTGCTGCAGAGGCAAGAAGATCCAAACTGCAGTTTGAGTGTTCTATAGTAGCAATTAAGCATAGCCTTTTAAAAGCTATCTAACTGAACTCAGAGTTCACAAAAATTAAAGCTTTGATTAACTTCCTAACAGGATAAATAATTAAACCATTTTAGAAATTGGGTAACAGGTGCAGAGATAATTAGGACTTACCTTGAATCTCTGATTCATTATGTGTGTCTCTGCTGAGGTTGCACTGTTTCTTGCTCACCAAAACTGAGCTGCGTGTATATTGACTGTCTATTTTCTGTTCTAGATATCAGCTCTACTCAGTGCTTTGAGTACAGTGAATAATTACAAGATAAAGAAAGCCAAAGTAAAGCATCGGGAACAGCTTAAAGAATATCTCAAAGTTAAGCAGAAGGAGGATGAACAGAAATTCAAGAGGCAAAAGGAGGCTAAGAAAAAAGTCTATCGCATACTAGGACAAAGAGAGAAAAAGAGGCAGAAGTCAAGCTTGAAAGGATCTAGTAAAGGAGAGAAGAGTATGTAAAATTTTATCAGATTTCAGGCCAAATGGAGAAATAGGGTAGCTATGCAATTTTCTCTTGAAGAAACCAAAAGGCCTTGGACTACACCAGATGTGCTTTCAAGAGAAGAATGAAATGCAAATATGACCTTATGCTCTTGAATACATTTGGTAATGTATATAAATAAGATGTAGAAGTATGAATTGTGGTTTTTATACAGGAGTATTCTGGAGGACTTTGTATTTCAGTATATTTCTATGCATACTGCATATTCGATCTAGCCAATAAAGTATTTTAATGTCAATTACAGAATATTGTTTCTTTGTGTTTTGTCTTAGTGGACTTTAGTGGAAAAAAACTCCCCTTAACGTCTCCAAATATGTTTCTTACTTTGAGCTATTACCTAAATTTTCTCTTAACAAATCTTTTATTAAAAGGTGTGAAGATCAACTGTTACTGGGTAGAAGTTTTAGAAATTCTTTATCTTTGATCAGAGTAGCTCACTCCTGTGCTTAGATCATTTGCCCCTGAATGAGAGCATCTCAGTTTTTCCCACTTCTCACTAGGTTATTAAGCAGATCTTCAAAATAAAAAATGTGTTGCATCCAGATCTTGTGTTACTTGGCCAGTTTTGACACCCTAAGGCTGTCAGTAGATCCCTCACTGACTGCAGCTTTCTGGACAAACAGAATCAGACCTTTCCCAAAGCTACTCTGTGATTTTCTGTGGGGTAAGCACTACAGGCTAACCTGCTTCCTTTGGGAGAATCTTCCTGTGTCCAGCCAGCTTGGTTTCATGGTACATTGTTAGGTGGTAGATGGTTTCAATCCTATTAAATTAACTGACAGTTGAAGTCTTTCTCTGCATGACAGAAGGCTTTGAGCGATCATTTTTTTGGAAGAGCAGCAGAATTTATTTTTTATGCCATATATGGCATCAAGTAGTTCCTATGATATACCTATTTTTAATACTTCATCCTCAAACAGGCAGTGGGACAGATAATATCAGTAATTTCTTGGGCTCCTTCCTGAATAAGTTTACTCTTTGTCATCAAGCTGAAATTCATTATTATTACACTGTAGTAATATTTGCTATCTCAGATGTGAGATCCCACATGGGATCAGGCTGCCTCACACAAAAGCCTTTGGTTGAATGGGTCTGTAGATTTATTTTAAACATTTAGTATTTTGGGATTTTTGTAATTAATCTCATAATGTTCTGTTTACTGATACTGAAATTCGAATGCATCAATCTTTTTTTGTCTATATGATACTAGGCTGATGCCTGACTCAAATTAATTTGTCAGTAATTTTTTTTCCCTGGTGAGATTCAGATGAGGTCACATGAATATGAAAACGTGATTTATGTTTGAATAATTGAAGAGTCTCTGCTGAATAGACAACTGCTGCCTTCAGAGATTTACAAGGAAATGGTTGGCATTTTACCCCACAGAGTAGTACAGGATGGTTTGCCATGATTTTGTTTCTGCAGGGTTCTTTCTGCCTCTGTCCAGCTGTGCTAGGCTAGGTCTAATCTAAGCCATCAAGGAAGTGTTTCCCATTAACCCTGTTTTTATACTGTTGTGAGCAAACTTCCATCTTAGGTGCTGCTGTTTGCATCTTCCATGTGTTCACATGTGACAAGCAGTTGGTTTTGTGCGTACCTGGGGTCACCACTGCAACATTTGACTTTAGGCTTTTTCACATGTGCTATTTGCATGTAATTAAAAATAACTTAGATCTGGTTTATCCATAACAACTCTGCCAGGGACAAAAACGATGGACTTCAGTCTTTTCATTGTGGGAGAAGCACTGGTAGAGCGAAGATGTTACATCTGGGAGGACAAGAAACTTGTTTTGGATTATACTTTTAGTTTCCTTTAGGTAGCCTTCTTCAGTGGGAGAGAAAATGTAAATTTAACAGCCTTGTTTTAAGTGAGGACAAGTTTAATAAGCAGTGGTAATAGATGAGAGCCGTGTGTGCTGTGACAGAAAGGCACAGGGAGCTGGGTCAGAGCCTTGGTCTGCCAGCTGCTCCTGCTCCCCGGGTTTACAGCTCTGCAGGGAAGGCTCCAGCACCACGGAGCCCTGCACCAGGAGGAGGCTGGAATTTCTGTCAGCCTGAAAATAGCTAAAAAACCCCTGCATGCCTGGGAGAGATGTTAATGTTGCTTTTGAGGAGAATCCCCACAAGCCAGCTAACAAAGGTACTTGAGTTTTGTCCCCAAACACTAAATAGTCTTGGTTTTAGTAGTAACAGCAATCTCTCACAGTGCTTTTGGCCTGGTTTTAGCAGGAATGTTTCAGCTGTGCTCCTGCCCAGCCTCGCATCCCTCACCACAGCCTGCAAGTAAAACTGCCCTAGGAAAACAAACAATATTTACTGCTCCTCCTGAGCTGCTGAAACAGCCTGGGTTATCAGAGGGAACCGCTGGCAGCAGTCCTGGGCTGGCAGGTGGTGGAACGAGGGCTGAGCTGTTCTTATCTTGGATAAGCCCAGTCAGCGCTGTGGGAGGTGCAAATAATTAGCAGTTGTGTTCGTGATTAAGCCTGAGGCAAATACAGAAAACTGTAACAAAAGCAAAGTCGTTTGTACACTGATTTCTGTGCTAAAAAAGGTAATGTGCTGGTAGAAGGTGCCATACAGGTCATCCAGGCAGGGTAATACAAAATGAACTGTATGCCAAAGTATTTCACATGGAAGTGTATACTGACTAATTGCCTGTGAGCAGGGGGATTTCAACAGCAGTTCACCCTGTGAGGCTGCTGAAACGTGTAACTTGGAAGAGAAACAAATTGCAAGGAAACAGGCATTGGAATTAAAAATAAACAGAGGTGTGAGGGGTCATTGGCAGCCAGGAGGGCAGTTGTGTTGCTGATGTTACCCATGAAACTATTTGTGGAAATGGTTAGCAAAGGCTAATGCCAGGTGAAGGGCAGCTGGGAGCTCACTTTTAAATAAAATCTTTCCCAGGAAGCATAATGGTAGATGAAGACAATCTTCCATTTTGGGCTATCTACCCAGACTCACCAGGCCTCATTCATCCTAACTCTTAGTGGTTTCAGTCTGATTTCAGGCTGGAGTTGGGGCTACACCTGCTGGAGCAGATGTGATCTCTGCCGTGTCCTAGAGGCTGGGTGTGGTGCAGGTATCTGGCAAATACCCCCTCCAATAGTTTGCAATGTGTCTGTCAGGCATCCCCCTCCCCTGGCTCCAGGTGCTCAGTGTGTCTCAGGTGTTCACCCTCCACGGTGTCAGGTCACCTGTCACAGGTCAGCTGTGGCAGGAAAACTCTCTGACTGACTCAAGAAGTGATGTAAAATGCGTGTGAAGGTAACAGTGTAGCTATTGGTGAAGGTAGAAATTGTACCAGGGCTAACCAGCCTGGAGAGAATTATTTTATACTGCTTGCTATTTTTAAATGGCATTATATCTTTGTAATGGCTTGCAAATAAAAACTCTATTCACATGGTATTTCAGACTAAGCTAGTGTGATATTGTGGCATAGCTATTGGAACCAATTGATATAATTAAAATAAATATGTTAGACTGTCAAAATACTTCTGTGCTGTGTGTAATAATTCTGTGCTTGCATATACAAATCTAAGGCCAGACTCCATTCACCCAAACCAGGCTGTGTCTGTGCTGGGTGATGCAGAGGTCCTGTTTATTCCACTAAACTATGGACCCACAGCTGTAAGTGAATTCAGTGACATCTGCACATGTGTGCATTGCTGCTTCACATCAAAACTGTAATTTGCTCCTGGCCATCAAAAGAGTCTCAGGGTGTTTAGCATTGGCACAAACTAATGCAATTACACAGATACTGGTTTCTCTGCAACCAATTCTGAACAGCGTCCTTGCAGTAACTTTAAAGGTCACTGTTGATGGGGTCTCACATTCGCAAACACCAAGCTTAATTTGTTGTCTATTTTAATGTATTGTCCTGAAGTTATTGGGTTTTGAGAACATAGAATCTATTAAGAAGCTTAATAGAGCAGTTCATTCCAATTATAAGAAATGTATTGGTGGAGAAAATGGAAATGCAACAAAGATCAATGTATTAAGTAGTTGCCTGAATGGAGGAAATAGATGAAAATTAACTCTCTTTAGTCCAAAAAAGACATGTGCTTCTCTACATTACTAAAATGTTGCTTATATTGTAGGTGATGATAAATCATTTATATGCTGACTGTATAAAATCAGATGGAGAGCTATCCACAACTTTTTCATTCATTTCTTTTCCCCACGATGTTGCTGGGTATAATTGAATATTTTTATCTTCACTTTTTTTTTTTTTTTTTTAATTTTCCTTCTGGGTTATATTTCCCTCTTTTGGAGGTTCTTAAATTCCTATGCTGGAAGATTGTGGTGTTGAAAAGTTATTTGGCACTAGGATAACTTTACAGTGAGCCCGAGATGGGTCATCTGTGATGATGCAGTCTGGAGCAACTGGCTCTTTGGCTTTCAATTTCTGTTGCTAAATGCCAGGTTTCCTGAGTGAAAAATCAAGGTTTCAGACTATGGCCTAAGGATGTGGGCATTTGGATAGTGATCCTAAGTGAATGTTGCCAATTTCCTTTATCAGTGGTGTCTAAACAAAGAAAACAGGGGAGGTGCTGTTGACTTGGGTCAATTCTCTGCTCCAGTTTGCCATGTAGAACAGTTTGGTGCGTCATCTGCTTTGGCAAAACTCATGAGAAGGCAGAGAAAGGGGAAAAGGCTTGAGCCAGTTTTTGCTTTTCCTACCTCTTCTACTGTAGCCCCTCTTGCATTGGCAGTCATGACTGAAACATGTTCGAAACATGCTTGAAACGTTTGAATAATGCTATTGTAATTATTTTCCATTTACTCTTAAAGGCAGGTTTCATAGGAGCTATGAAACAAACCTATGATCCATAGAAATTAAATATTAAAAGCTAGCTGAATTTTTACAGCATCATCCATTTACTAATTTCACCTTTTGTGGTATAAACAAGTTGCCATTTAAACCTCATTTTAAGATATCTGTGGATAATATCTGGGAAAGAGTTCTCAAGGGTTTTTTTAAGTAGTAGAAGACCATAGCCTGAATGTAAGCAAAACTAGGTAAAAACTAGCTTACTCAGAAGTTCAGTCAAACACAAATTGTATATTTGCAGTAGGTTTTTATTTTGAATTGCCTGAACAAGTATTTATCTTGTTTTCCCATGAGAGGAACAGTCAGCAGGACCTGGAGACAGAAGTCCCACCATCACTTGCAGGAAAGAGATCAAGAGTGATCAGGAGCCCTTTACTCTGCATGGCTCCTTCTGTAGGAATGGGAAAAGGAATAAAACCACTGTGCTGGAGATGAAGCGGGCTAGGAAGGGGATGTACTGTAGTGGGGACTGAAATTAAATGTGCTCATGTTTTCCCTCTGGGATTTGCACCAAAGCTGGCATTTCAGTGCCTGAGTAAGAACAAGAGTTTTGAACCACAACAGGGTTAAATGATGCAAGCAAAGATAGGTTAATATAACATTAGCTGTAGCTGAAAGTCGTTCAGTCTCATGAGGTCTGCTAAGAATGTCTTGGGTCACTTTCTCAGTTTTGGCTTATGATCATAAGTTCCTTGTTTTGGTTCTGCTTTTTTGTGTTTGTTGGTTTTTCTGAGTAATATGTATCTGATGCTAAAGAAAAACACCACTATGTTATAGGAATTCTCTTTCATGCTCAAATTTTCAGCATGTCTTTGTAGTGTTTTATGCCCTTTCAAAGATTATCAGGAGAGGCTGCAAATCATACAAGACTGCATCCTGTTAAAGAGTCAGAGTTTTAGATCATACAATAGTTTCTAGGGCAAATTGTTCATTACAGACAGTAACAACATAGGGAACAAGATGGATTATTGAGGATCTTGATAGATGATTTTGTGATCTGGGACTGGTCAGAGCTTGAAAAGAAAGATAGAGATCTTTATTCCTGAAAAAAATAAACTCCTGACTTTTGATGGGATTGCTCGTTTGATTTAAATGAGAAACTTCTTTTTTGGAAGAGGTTTAATTTCCAGCCTACTGACAGGTGTGCATTTTAAAATTATTTTATCCAATTTTCCCTGCTTGTTCTTCTGTTTCCAAGAGTCATTGCTTAACCAATTTTAAAAAATCTGATTGTCAATAAGTTGTTTATCCCAGTGCTATATAAAGCAATTTAATTCACTTGGATTAACAAAAAGTCTTCTTGCAAAGTTCATTACAAAAGGCTCTTCAGGAAACAAACAGATCATGAGTTCAGTCCTCCTCCCCCCATGATGCTCCATCTGTCTGGACTGGATCTATTCTAGACACATAATAACCTTTGCTCACATCCAGGAAGGAACAGACTTTCAAAAATTATTCCCAGAGTTGAACTACATATGTTTTTGGCAGATTTTCTATTCTATAAGGTGTCCTTTCTGGCAAAAGTGTGGAGAAAGCATATGTAAATGTGTCAGGAATGCTCCAATAAAAATGTTGCTTTGCAGAATTCCATTTACAAATGTTGGACGTGGTGTTACTATTGACTTTACTTGTGTTGTAGCTTTTGGTTAATGGGGGCTGGTCCCTCAGGACAGGGTACCTCGTCTGCTCTGACACCAGTAACATCTGCTGGGTCTGTCCTGGCTCTTGAGAGGTGCTCTCTGCAAACCCCACAAAACTCAGAGCTTGCTTTAAAGGCATCTTTCCAGAATGCAGAACTGTTTCCTACAGCTTCAGCACCAATGTTAAGGAAGGAACAGCAAACCTTGTGAATTTCATCACTGAGGTGTGCCTTGCCTTGGCTGGGAGAGCATGAAGCTGCTCCCACCTGTGCTGCAGGGGTGGCTGGAGGGACAAAGTCTGGTGAGCACGGCTGTCCTGTCACCTGCACAACCTCATCCCTGCTCTGGCTGTGCCCTCTGGTCTCCTGCTTGGACAGTTTTGGCTCAGTAGTGACTGAGGGCTGTAAAGCAGATGCTGCAATGGCCCTGAGTGTGTCAGAAGCTTCATCACACACAGCCAGCATTCAGGCTGTCAGTCTGATAGGGCTGGGACTCAGACATGAAAAAGTACAGGACAGACTTCTGGAGGTGGGTTGAATTCTTTTCTTTTTTAATCTTTCTGGTGGACAACTTGCTGTTTATACTATCAGTGTAACTTTTCAGTTCTAACTGTCCCCAAAATATGGGAAAACACTTTGTGAAGAGTTCAGCAGCAAATTAATTGCTTCCCTACACATAGAAGCAGAAGTCTGCAGCTGCCTGTCTCTGATCATCATTCCTGATTCTTGTTATTAATTCTGCCTGAGATACTAATGAGTCCTGTAGGGTTTTTATACTGCACAAGGGAATGCCCATGTTTTGGGGAGAGAAAAAGAGAGGAGAGCTGATGGCCAGACCTCAGAGAATCATTGCTGTTTTGGAAGAGAAAGCCAGAGTACCTACTTTTCTCTCAGGAACTGGGCTTTAATTCTGTCACTGCTACCCTTGCTGTGGTTGAATATTCCTGTCTGTAGGCATGATGTGGGTGTGTATCCAAACCTGCATTGTCACAACTCCACTTGTGCAGGGAGGGCAGGAGATGCTGCTCAGCCCTGCCACTGCAGGCAGAAGGGACTGAGGACAAGGCACAGAGATGCACTGTGCTATGTGCCTGCTACGACGTCTCTTGGGAAGCTTTGTGTGTTTTTGCAAAATGCTTTAGGAGCTGTAGATGAGAGCTGGTCACTGTTGGAGGGACAGCATGAAGACCATCAGTGACCTACAAGTGAGATTGCCAAACTGTAACAGAAGCTGTAGGAAAATCATAAATCTTTGGGCAGTGCAGGCAAGCCTTGTCCTAAGCTAAAGCAATTCTAAATTCAGATATTTGGAAGGTCCCATGGTACTTTATAAATCCTGTAGAGCGTTCTCCAAAATCTGGAAGCTCTGTCTCCTCTTGCTTTGAAGCCAAGAACACTTAGAGCTAATTCTCTCTTCTTTGCCCTTGCCATTGACCTCATTTATGGAGATGAAAGAAGGAAAAACAATTAGCTCTCTGGGAAATTCTATTATGTGGAAGGGAGGTGGACTTTTGATCAATACTCTTGGGTTATGGTCTCAGCTGTAAGGGCAGATTTTGGTCTCCCAGATGCAGTGATGCCTGTTAGTCCCTGAGGCTTGCAAACGGGAAAGATAGCGATCCAGCCTTTCACTTCTGGAAAACTAAAAGATGCCACTTTCATCTTCTCAAGAAATGCACTGTAATATATACTGGACATAATTAATCCTGTTGTTGGGGTAAAAGGGCTCAGTAGGGAAATGTGCCTTTCATTCAACTGTGCCTAATGGTGTAAAGCAGAACCCACCCCAGCCCCTTGCTCTCCCAGCCTGAAAGAGATTTCTCTTGATTTCTCTTTGACTTTCCCAGTACCAGTGACTTCCTGCATTCCACCCTGTCAGACATTCTCCGAGGCCCTCCCTTGCTCCCTGTGCTTGCTGGCAGGAATGGGGCCCTGGGCATGCACTGTGCTGGTGTGGGCACACAATGAGAGCCCAGAGAGCAGCCTGTGCCCCTGGGCTGCACCGGAGCAGGTGAGGCAGACCTGCCTGCTCTTAAATGCTAATGCCCTCACCAGAACTAATGAGCATGTATTAAGGGAGGAAAGGATAAGTGGACTTTGGCCTTTGAGGCTACTCTTGCACAATTTGAATCAGGTTTTTTTCCGCTAATCACTGCGGAAAAGTATTACTTTATCTCATTTAAGGTTTGTTATTATGAAAAGACAGAGATGTCAATATTTGTGAGCTCAAGGTTTAATTTCTACTGAGAGAGCTGTTGAGAAGCTTTTGTAATGTATGGCTAATTTGTTGTAAAGTTGAAAACATGAACTAGCACTGCTAATGGTAGGGAAATCTTACCCCTCTGCTAATGTCCTCTAACATACACATATTATTTTCATGCCACTAGTTGCCTTTTGGAATGGATAATTTGCCATAATGAGTAAAGCAATTAATCTGCTGAGCCTCCTATTTTCCTTCCAGCTATAGCTAAAATGAAGAGTTATATAGTAGATATATTTTACATTTTTATTTTACACCCACTCCAATATTCTCAGTGGTTTTTACTCATGTAAGTGTAAGAAGCCTCTAAGCTACTCTGATAACAGAGAGATCATAAATTATCTGCTTTTTGCCAAGGTGGGAAATAGAGCAATGGCATGGCAAATGTCCTTTATTGTTCCTGGTGCTGTATTTAGAACACTGTAGCTGTGAGTCACAAAGCAGTAGTTCCATATGTCCATGCTGGAAGGGAAAATGTGGAATATTTAAAAAAAAAAAAGATTTAACTTCATTCTGGCAGGTTTTATTCCAGATCATGTATCTTTTTTTTTCCCCCAGTATGCAAGCAGATCTTCCATCAATCTTTTATTGGCTCAGTGCTCAGGGCATGATGCTAACAGTGCCAAGGTCACAGGTTCCATCCCTGTGTGGGCCACTCACTTGAGCGAGTTGGACTTGGTGCTCCTTGAGGGTCCCTTCCAACTCAGAATATTCTGTGGAGTCACTCTCTAGCTCTGCTGTACCTGTTTTGCCCCAGGAGCTCAGCTGTAGCCTCAGCACTGCACCTCCCCCAGGCAGGCTCTGTGTATCCCTGGCAATCCCTAGGCTCCCCTCCCCACTCATCTGCTAGCTAGATCCCACAAAATTTGGGTTCAGAGACCTAGCAGATAAGATACAGGCTTTTCTGACTAAGGTGAGTGATAACCGATCACTGGCTTTGCAGGTGTTTCAGCATCAAATCTTCAGTGCCAGGTGGCTGAAGTTGGTCCATGTAAAGGTTGAACATAGCTGTGAAAGCTGCTGGCTTGGAAGAAGGTGGTGGAACCGGGTAAGAAGGAAGGATCTGCTGCACTACTGATTCATTGGCATTGCTGGAAATCTCCTCAGAAGCCACTAACAAATATAAGAAAATGTCTTTCTAAGCTAAGTATGCTGTTGTTTTTATGGATTTTCTTGCTGTATGTAGTGCAAGGGGCTGGCTGGGCAGATGTTTTTTAGATTGTGCTGCTTTCTGAACATTGTGTGCTGGCATGGGCTCCAGCTGCTGTGTCCCTGGGGGTGGCAAGGCTGGAGCACCAGGTACAGTGTGCTGTGTCCTTGTGAGCACTCCTAGACAGGCCCTGGCCAAAGCTTGTAGTCTGCCAATTCTTCTTCAGGCCTCACCCCTGGAGTTTTTTGCTGTTAGTTGTAAAGAAGATAAATAGCAATACAGAGCTGCCTGTGTGCAGCAGTAGTGGTGACTTACTCCTGCCAGAAGTGAGGTTTCAGTGGGGAATCTGTCTGGATCCTGGTATGACTTCTCTCTACTCATCAATGTAGATTAAGCATGTGATCTCTTCTGCTCTACAGTGGATTATTTCATTATCATTTGGACTTACAAAATTATTTGTTGCTAAATATAGCAACAGATCCTTCCCTGTATAGTGTCTGGAATAGGGAATTTGTCTGTTTGCATTTAGGAAGTTCTGCCTCCTGGTCATATGATAAAGCACAAGATGCCCCCTAACCAGAAACAGCAGGGTTTTCTGAGGGATGATCTGGGGACACCTGGGCATGCTTCACTTCATGGTCTGGCCCCAGCTGTGAGATGAGCATGAGCTGTTATCAAACTGGCTCAATAGGAGAGAAAAAGAGCTGGTCTGTAAAGTTCTGGCTGCAAGGAGAAGCTGATTTGGGCAGAAGCATAAAGATCCTTTTGCAGTGGGGGTACTCACTGTGGATTGTGTCAAGGAGGAGTACAGCTGCCTTCAATGAGTAAAATGGGCATGAGAAAGTAGTGCAGGTCATGAGGAGGAGTGCAGAGATAGATCACTGGTCAGTCAGCAGGCTGAAGTGGTGTATGGCTCCTTCAGTGCTGAGATGCAGATAAAGGGCTGATGGAGCTGAGCAGCCTTTCTGCAAGGCTGTTTCTTGGAAGTGTGGGTGACCTTGGGAACAGAAGGACCCTCCCTCCAAGAGGCTGCTCAGAAAGCCTTGCAGTACTGCAGAAGAGGCATTTTGCAATGCACCAGGTGGTGGGGACCAGCACAGGCTGGGATCAGTGCAATCTGGAATACCAGGTGGCAAAGCTGAAGCCTGGTGCCAGCACAGGCTTGCTATCATTCTCGTCATAGAATTCATTGGTGATCTTGCTAATTTGAAATCCGATCTGTGTTTTGTATTGACTTAAATATCTTCTGCCAAATGAGTGGTAGTGTGAAAATCTAGCATTAATTGTTTGTCAAGACACAGCTGAAGAAACAGTCAAAGTGAGTATGACTCGCTTCAAAGAAGAGTTTTTCACCTGTTTCCCCTCTTCTTTGCACCACATCCACTCCCATCTCCCTTGTCTTTGCAGTGATGCTTTCTCTGGGGGAAAACACTGGGGCTTTGGCATTGAGAACTCTGCAAAGGTACTGCTCAGGCTGCTGGAGCTACTGAAATACTCTGAATAGCAGATGACAGGTTTTCTGTCACTGCTGCATTTCTGGTGCTCTGGATCTTTTTCTGGATGTCTTCAATGCCATTTCACAGCAGAGTGAGAGTCAGTGACCTTTTGCCGGGTCACCAGCATGGGGTTTATTCTCGCTTTTCTCTCAGTTGTGAAGCAAATGCTGCTGGCACACTTGGCAGGTAAGACTGCACTGCAGATGAATCTGATGTGATGGAACTGCTGCAGTCTGGAGGGATGAATGTGTGGCAATCTCTAAAGCCAGGTAACTTCTCAAGTCTTGCTTGTCATGTGGCAAAATGAGGTGAAATATTTTTGAGTGCTTAGTTTAAATAGGTGGAGTATTGTGCTTTTCCTTGCTACCACATTTTGTATCTATTTCAAGGGAAAATAAATATCTTTAAAAATGTGAGTCTGTCTATGGCAGAGGTAGCACTGAATTGAAACAGTGTGAAGAAAACAGTCGTGTTTGCAAGCTGTCAGAAAAATTTGCCTCTGATTGATCTTCCGGGTTAGCAGAATGTGACAACCTATAGCAACAAAAGTGAACAAGCATGGGATAAAATACAAGGGCTGCTTAAAAATGTATGAACTTGAACTCCAAAACATCAGAAGGGTATTTGTGTTGGGATTTTTCTTTTTTCTTAGCAGTGTTTCTAAACAATCTGGAGTGAATTAGACCCCTACAATTGGAAATTTAATTTGGGGTCATCTTTAAATGAACTCTAAAAGCATTAGACTCGGCTTGGCCAGGATCTCTGTTTTGGGCCTAAGCCCAGCATGTCATCTCCAAATCAATTCCAAGGTCCCTTTCCAGCCCAGCCTACTATTGATTACTTCTCCTTCCTTTTAACAAAAAGTCATCTCTGCAGTGATCACATAATATATCTTTGTCAGTAAATCAGAAAAGGCAATGGCAGACTGAAGGGAGCTGCTGCCTGAGGAAGCACTGTGCCTTATCTCTGGCAGCAGAGCAGCAGCTGCTGTGTGTGCCTGGGCTGGCCACTGCTCCCCTGCACGGCCACCTCTCGGGCTCATAAGGCTGCAGCTGCTCAGGAGTGCTGCAGAAAGGATGTGTATGCAGGTTTAGGCTCTTCCCAGCTCGAGTCTTGGAGACAATTTTACCTTTTGATTCATTTTGGAAGCGGAGTATAATCCTGGAGAGAGGGAGGTGCAGTTGGGTGGGTTTGATTCTGATGGGCTGGTGTGTATCAGAGGTGTTGGGAGTGTGTGTTATGTCACCTCTGTGGTGACAGGTGCAACACCTGGCCAGAGGTCTCACTCCTGACCCAACTGTGCTGCATTTTGGCAGAAGATAGGGAATACAGGATGGTACTATGATAAGAGTGTAGGACTATTCGTGTTTGTGTAGTATGACTTTTTATAGGCTTAATTCAGACTTTTTAAGCAACAGCTTTGTTTTGGCTTTTCTTCAGGTGAAAATACTCTTTTTTAGTCAAACTGTCATGGGAATCCCATGTAAATAAAGGACTGATGTGTATGCAGTTTGTGTCAGCGCATATGAAATGAGAATAAATCTCCTAAAATAAAGGCCAGGTGGCAATACAAGCCAGAGCAATGATGCCCTGTATGCTTCTAACTTTGTTAGTGCAGTTACCAATAATTACCACATCCCTAAATGACCATATTGTATTCAGTAGTGTCAGTAAGGTCAATTCACAGTCATAGGATGAAAGGGGACACTCCAATAGCTCTTAATGTGCATCAAAATGAGAAGATTGATATTGACAAGGTGACCTCAGCTCCAAAGGGGCAGTTTATTTTGAATGGTTGTAGTTTTCTTTTGCTTTTGATTGACAATCTCAGTGTGACTATTTTCTTTCTTTCTATGTTTTTTTTTTCTTTGTCTTGAAGGAGCACCCCAGTTATGTTAGCTATTTCATATAACACAGATACAACACAAGTAAGTAGAGAAGTAAGATTTTTCTGGAGAAAGTTGCTGCACCCCAGTGCCCAATGTCCCCCAAGTGCCCTTTGGTAGTTCTCTGGATGACCCCAGCTCTGTGTTAATGTCTGGCATTCAGTTCCGCAATTAAAATGTGTGGCCTGACATCAGTTCCGAATTTGTCTTTCCTTCAATTTTTCATGTCCACCCAATTCATTCTGTTGTCCTCTTAACCTTCTCTGTGTCAGAGAACTGTGTTTTATCCTCCAGTTGCCATCAGTGGAAAGTTCGCTGTAATTTATTTACAATTTCTCTTTTTTTTCCCCCTCTTTCTTTAAGAAAATTTACATTGAATTTTGTACTGAAAGGAATTTAATTGATATTCTATAAAATTTGGAACCATCAACATTCTTTTATTTACTCCATAACTTTTTTTCCCCCCGAATAAAGTGATTAACAAGTTATGCTGTACACTTTTGGGAGGAAGAACTGCATAATCTTCTTTATTGCCTGCAGAACACCTGGGTACATGAAAATTTGTAAACTTAGCTAAATGTTGGCTTTGAAGAATGTTCTCTGGTTGTATTGGGCAATTAAAAGTCCAGGCTTAGTGAGCACTGTTGCTATCAGTGGAATAGCATTTTTAAAAACATTTTTATAAGCATTTTTGATAAACATGGTGAATATCTCCAGGATTTGACTGTTTGACAGTATTGGTTATGGAGGGAGTGATCAATGCAGCTGTTCTGAGATGTGGAGGAGAAAAAGAGGTTATGAAGTGTTGCAAACTTGTGAGAAAACACAACTTTCAGTAGAGGGCTCTTTAACCTCAGCTTCCTTGGCGGTTAAGAATACTCTTAGAGCATTTCTTCCCACAGAATATGGTGCTGCAGCTGTAGAAGAGGCTATGCCCTGAATAAAATAAATTGTACAAACAGAAGGATACACATCCCCACCTCTCCAAACCTCTTGGTTTGGTATAATACAACATAAGCTATTGGAAAAGAGACAAAATATAAATACTCATCCTTGACATTTACAATATATGATGCAGCTCCAAAGCACTTTCTGGTGCAGAATTTTCTGCTTTTGCCTTAGGTAAAAGGATGGCAAAGGATCCTCGTTAGGAGGAAAATCTAGACTAATGGGGCCAGGAGCAGTAACTGTTCTCAGAGATGTGAAATGTGAGGAGGTGACTCAGCAGTCCTGGAGATGTGAGGGCAAGCAGACACACCTCAGATATCTGGGGCTTTCTGCTCTCTTCTTCATCTGCTTGAGGTCCCTTTTCCTCCACTAAAACTCTGGTGATGCCTGAGCAGCAGCATGGGATGGCTGTTGCTTCTTGCCTGAGTGTTGAGACAGGAAAGATGCCTGATGTAGTATGTAAAATATAAAGGAAAAGCCATGGCTTATTTTTGTTTTTCCATCAGTACCCATATTGCAGTTTCAGCTGTGTGTCCAAGTCCATGAATATTTGGAGTGAATATTGTTACTAATAAATAGCAGGCAAATGTAACTATTTTGTCTTGGTATAAAATAATATGGTTAATTTTTTTCCAATATCCAGGGAATACTTTGCTTTTAAGACAGGAAGAAGGAGGTACTTTTAAAACTAACTTTAACTGTCTTCTGACTTCCTGTTAGTCAAATAATGGGGGCAAAAAAGGGGAGCAAAACTTAATAAAGAAAAAACCATGATACTTTAACTTTAAAAAATAAGTTCATAAACTGTGCATTTGTAATAAGTTTACATTGATAGTTTACATAGATATTAAGATGTATTCTCCCTAGAGTGTAATAAATCTGAGGTGGAAACAGGCCATGTATGCTCATTTGCTGCCTCTTGGGAAATGGTGTTTGCAGAGTGATGACTGGCCTGGAGACACAGCCCCTGGATGGGTTAAGAAGTGTGACAGCAGAGCCAAGTCAGGGACTCCAGAGTGAGCCGGCTGCCCAGGTGAGCAGAAGAGAGGTGTTTTTGCCAAAAACAGCTTGGAGAAACAGCTCTGACTTCAGTGACTGGTTTTGGCTGAGTAGGTACACATTGCTGAGCCCAGTCATGCTATGTGCTATCTCAGTTTAAGGAATTATTTGTATTTAGGGCAGTAAAAGTTTGCTAAAATACTATTTTTTAAATTGATGGCTCTTATAACTGATGATAATTTTTTTACCTTGACACCCTTCATTGTCTCTGTTGTGGCTTTTTTTTTCCATGCAGCTGCATGGAAGCAGTTTGCTTCCATGGGTTCATCTCTTCAGTGGCCTCCTGTTCTGTTCTGTGGCTTTTGAGCAAAGCTCTTGTTAAGCATCTGGACTTGCCTGGGGAATCTTTTTCTGTGTAATAGTCTGAAAGCCTCAACTTTACACATTGCCTAGAAAAATCTTGAGAGTGGGGTTCTTAGGGATTGTCACTTTGCTAGATTTTTGTGCAAACTGTTATAAATCCCCTCTCTCTCTTCCTAAATTATCTCCATTACAAGTTAACACAAATACACGATTTAGCTAAAATCCATGGCTCGTTACAGGACACAATATTAGGCTTTTAAAAATTATATTCATTCATGCTGGTGATAACAGATAATTTCTGTTAAAAGGTGTTTACCCTTAGCAGTGTTTCATTAATGGAAAGAAATGAAGATGTCATACCTTCTCTTGTAGGAAGGCTTCTGTTGGAAGTGCAAGAACAGGACCCCTAGAGGCAAAGGGCCTGTATTTTTCAGAGCTTTTCCAGTAATTGCTACAGTCTTACTGAAATCCCAGACTGCTTTTTTAATCTGAGGACAGAGAGGAGGAGTGCTATGATAAGGCAAGTGTACCTTTTCTCCCTTCTGTGTTACGAAGGGGGGAAATTCTGTTGATACATTTCAGTTGTTTTTTGGTGGTTTTTTTTCCCCTTGAATTGGCAGCTGGAGATCCAAGTTTTTCCCCTGCTACCCTGTAACTGGGAGCAGTTGCTATCTGGTTACTACAAGTATATACAGTAAGTAAGTAAGCAAGCAGCATTGGTTTGCTTATTACTGCACTGAATGTCTAACTTACTGTTAGGTGCTGTTGACAGCAACAAGGACCATTTAGAGGTCACTTACAAATACTGGTTTGAGCTCCTACACAGAAAAATTTAAACTAATTGCCCTTGTGTTGAAAAACTGCTCTTTGCCAAGAAACATAATAAAGCAGTGCCTCCTTGAAGGGAGGAAAGGACAGGACATCAGGAAGGAAATTGGGTTTGTACACACTTAAGCAGATGATTTCTTCCCCCAGATATCGCTGATATGGGAACTTTCCCTCCCTGGTGTCCTAGGAGGCACTGTCCAGCTGCTGGCCATCCTGCAGCAGGAGCTGCTGGCAGCCCGGGATGCCCAGAGTGGTTGACTTCTGCTGCTCAGTCCTCAGCAAGACTGTAGCCCTTGCCTGCAACAGACAGACTGTTACGGGGTTTTCTGCGGCTGCTGTTTCCTTGTCCTGTGATCCAACTGCCAGGAACAAGAGAAGTTGGGCTGGCATCTTTCTGCAGAAAGTATCTTGTTGCCTGCTGGGCAGTAGGAAGTAGATCCAGAAATACTCTTTGCAGAGGTTCTATACTAGTAATTTATATTTTGACCACTATTTGAGCAGGCACTTGAGCCAGGTGTTTTTATTCTATGGTGTATAACTGAACATGCTTCAAAAGTAAGCAAAACAAAGAGCAGCAATAGTAAGCTCAGAATATCTACCTGCCCAAAGTGTGTCCCTGGTCTGTGGGATTACAGTGAAAAAGGGGCTAACAGAGATAATAATCTTTTTATTCTGTGCTCTGGGAAGGAATCTCATGGTATGAAATGACATATGGTGGGTGTGAAGAATGGTCAGAGGCAGGAAGGGCAGCTGAGCCTGGCTTATGCGACAGGCAAACCCTTTGGTGTGGGCTCTCCTGGCTGTGCCTGGCTTTCATCTGGTGACGTTTCCTCTCACTGCCTTTGGTCACTCTGTTTTACTGGTTATGGTTCATTGTACCATGTTACTGGAGAAGTGCTAGAGGTTTACATAATTCTTGCAAATATTACTGGAGTAATATGGGATTGGAAAATTTCCATTGTCTGAAACTCAAGGTAGTAGAAAGCACATGTGATCTGTCAGTTCTAACGTTTTCTTAATGTGTTTATTTTCATATTGGGATAGGACTTTAACCTTTCTGGCTTGTCAGAAAAGACCAGACTGGTCTCTTACAAAGTTCATGTGAATACAGGCAGGAAACATAGGAAAAATACAAAACACTTTACATTCATTTCCACAAAATAATAATTGAAATATTTCAAGTCTTTAGAAACTCCATTATAATGATACTTGATTGGAGGAATAAAATGTATCTCTTCTAAACAATACCCTTTGTTCTCACAGCTTTTCAAAAATTTTGTATGGTGTATGGTTGTGTGTTGGTGATAAATATTACAAAAGGAATGGAAAAAACATGTGCTTATACTGGCAACCAAATATGAGATTTCTACAAATTCATAGTTTAATTACATTATAACTACAGTTGTTCCTGAATAGTATAAAAAAGTTCAGCTTTTAATTTAGCTGAGTGGTCTGATTTTACTGGGCTGGAGCTGAGGAGCCTTTTACAAAGTTATTCTGCTCGTGCTGCTGCATTTAAGCTGATATTTTGCAGGTGTTGAAGGTGATGATGTGTTTCTAGAGAAGAGGGCTTTGGTCCATGAGGGTTTTGCCTTTGATCCTGGGGTGCACGGAGCCAGCCTGTTCTGAGTTTGTGTGCTGTCACAGTGCTGAGACACCCAGCTTTGAGTTGTGCTTGCCAAGTCACAGCCCATCATGTCTGAGGCCATTCCTGTCCTCTGAGGATGAGCTGTACAGCTCTGTTACCCCACAGCAGGACATTGCACCTTTTTCTGCTCCGCAAAGAGAGTTGAAGAATGCTGTGTGGGGTTTTTGTTTTACGTTTTTAGTTTCGCTATGGCAAACTGGACACTGCAGTAAACACCTGTTAATGCAGCTGGAGATCAGCTACACCAGCAGACGATGCCTTTGGGTAGTTCTGATGAAGAATTTATGCTGTAACAAACTTCTGGGTCGTTGAGCTCTACAGCCACACAGTTTTATGTAGAAAGGGGAAAGAAAGCACAAATAAAAAACTAGTCATTGTCTAAAGTTCAGAGCTGGGATATTTTCCTTCCATTTTCAAAACACCTGAGGTTTCCTTTCTGAGCTTATGTTTCAAAACTGATAAAACTCAGAGGGGTTTTTTTTTTTTCTGCAGTATTAATTTCATTTATGAAGAAAGCCAAGAGATCAAATATTGACCTGACCCAGGGAAAATATTGACAGTATAACTAGAAACTTTACTGGTTGAGGTGCAGATTAAGAACAGAAATCTCATACCCAGGGTGCACTGAAAGTTTAGAGGCAGCTTGAAGCTAATGTGAAGAGACAGGTTGTCTGGGTTAATATCAAATGGGGAGAGACACTGCAAAACCAGAAGGGAAGAGGATTCATAATGCCTTTCTAAATTGTATTAGGCTTTGGGATATAGTCTTTGTTTTATAATACACAGCAAAGTGATTTATAGTCTTGTAATAAAAGAGTGTTTAGAGGATTAATAATCCTCCCACTCTTCCAAACCTTAAGCCATCCATGCTGCTTTCAGAAGCCAAGATATGACCCATTGTACAATTTCTTCCATTTTACTGGTTTCCTTAAATATGCTTGACATTGTGACCAGCAAAGTCTTGGACAATCCTGTACCTTTATCAGGTTTGTGTGTTAAAATGCTTGACGATTTCTAGGTTGTTTTTTGGATTTTTTTTTTTAATAAAAAAAAAAATTTGTATGTAACTCTTCAAATTTTTTTCTGTAATACTGCTGACTTTTTTAGAAATGACCAAGTTGGAGGGCAAGGTTGTTGCTGTCTGGATGTTACTCCTTGCTTGACCAGTAGGTCTAGGACAATCATACTTCTTGGATGTCTTTCCCACTTGTTGTCTCCTTGTTCAGTCTTTGCTCCACATTGTACATGTATATGGCACTCAGCAAACCAGGTCCTGGGTTTGGTCTTTGCACTTTATCTTTTCAGAAGGGCTGAGACACCTCCTGTCTTGTTTGCTACTAAACTGAAAGCAACATAAAATGGCTAACAGTACTGTATGAGTATTGCATTACATGGTTTTTTGGCTGCCAATTACTTGTAATGCAGTAATTACTAAGTAAAGCTGATCTGCCTGAGGTCACAAAGCCAGGAATAGAGCTCATATCTCCTGACTCCCGATCCAGTGATGCAGCTGTTAATTCACACAATTTCTACTTGAGTTCATTAAAAACCTTCTCCCACAGCTCTGCCTCCCTCAGCAGCCAAAATTTCTCCTTTTAATAGAAGAAAGGCGCTTCCTTTGGGACTGTGATTCCCTCCACAGTGAAAAACTTACCCAGCTGAGAGTATGTGCTATCTTTTGAAGTACTGTTAGCCCCTTCTGACCTGAGAAACAAGGAAGGGGGACTAAACTCTTGTAGCTAAGCTTGGATAGCACATCTAATACAGTCAGGGCATGTGTGCTAGAGAGTTTTCATGTCTGAATGCTGTAGATAATGCACTTTAAAAGTTCTCAGAGATTAAAACTCAATTTATTATAACAAAGATGTTGTTCACTCTGCCTCCTGAGCCAACTAAACTCTTCCAGGGAACTACAGAATGGGAAAATGAGTCAGGTGGTGGAAGTGTGCGTAGTTAGAGTGATATTTTTATTTGTGTTTATCTTGTTTTTCTGGGGTGGTGGTTTTGTTGGGGGTCTTTTTGTTGTTTATTTTTAATTTTGAAGATTAGATTTTGAGGACAGCGGGGACCATTATGGTCCCTTGTACCGAACTTCATCCCGTGTTTTCTTTATGGAGCATATAATGTGTGACTGAATGTATATTTTTTAGGTGGATAGCCATTCTTGATTTACTTAAACTAGTGCCATATGAGGATTAACCTTTTTACATGCCAAGTTGTTCCAACTCTGAAATACTAGTTTTAGTCCTAATGGCTAAGAATGGGAGAAAACATATCTCACTACAATAAGGACGCTCAGAACATGAGCTAGATGATAGATTTGGTAACAAGTTATATTACCCTTATATCTCTCTTCAGATAATGCACTAGTTTAGAACTATTTAATTTAGAGTTTCATTATATTAATTTACTTCCATGCTTCCAATTCTTCATGAAATAATTCTGGAGAGAGTTGAGAAGTTGTTTCAGCATACATTGTTATTCACAAAAGATGAATCCTCTATGTTTCTGAATGAAGTCCTACCTATGGTTTTAAAACAGTATTTTTAAAGTTTAAAAAGAAATCTTTTCCCAGTGTAATATTAGTTATGCAAATATAGAAAAGACTCTTAGTGTTCTCAATCACATATAACAAAACTTTCAGTGGAAATCAGTGTTAGATATATTCAGCTTGACTCTTGAGACTTTGATTTTATATTCTGTAGTCTTCTCCAAAGTTTTAATTTCAACACTGAAAACAAGTCACATGCAATAAAGTATTATGTGAATGTTTTTTCCTTACTCCTTGGGATCAAAAAATGTTTTATTTTTTTCTAAGAGTTCTCAGTATAATGCTTTGAAAAGCTGTTACAGAAGCTTAGTGTTATGAGCTAAATAAAATTAAAGTGTGACTCTGTGCTGTGAGATTTAAGTCAGTGTTGTGGTATGGAGTCCACAAGGCATTGCAAGTGTCAGTGTCCAAGAAGCTGGGAGAAAGGAAAGAAGAGTAACTCCTCTCATTTATGCAGATGTTTGAGCTATGGAATGTAGTAGTACTGTAACAGACTGTAATTCCTCTCTGTTCCAGGAGCAATGCCAGTGTTTGCAGGTACAGGAAACTTGGCAGTCTCAGTTGTCTCTTCATTAGTGTGCTCTGTCTCTCAACCTTTGTCTTGCTTACCTCAGAGGGCACCAAAATGGGGAAGTTCATCAGAAATTCAGGAGTCTGTGTGCCCTAAAAACTGGATTGAGCTGGGGCAATGTGCACATGTGTTTTGCTGCTGTCTCTCCTTAAGGCATTCCATGTTACATGCTGTCAAACCTCAATGGTTAGTGATGTCTAAGACTAAAGATAACTATCAAAAACTTAATCCCTGTCTTTTTCAGGTGCCTTTAACTTGGAGACTGTGAAATGCATAGAAGATAGCATACAACTGCCAGTGACACTCAGACCTTTTATGTGTATACATGTGCCCCTTTGCCCTTGCTAGTGACATGTTGGGGGTTTTCAATTCTTAAAAATAAAAATTCAAAATTCTGTCCTCAAATCTCAAACCCAGTTTTTAAGGAGGCAAAAGAGTTCACAGTATGTGATGGGCTATGCACAGAACCTGTCCAAATCAAGATCAAGCAAAATTCTTATTTCTCTGTGATCTTTGAACTGCATAGATGAAGAACATAAATCCATGTTTAATTTCAACCACAGAATTTAAATTAAGCACATGCTGAACAGGAATCTTACAAAAACAGTGCCAGAGTAATTTCTGTGGAGCACATGTATGTATAAATGCATACACACTACAAAACCATCAGTTGATTGATGATTGCAGTATAGCATGAAGATTGTGTGTCATCTTCCTGGAACAGTGTTACTCAAAGGGATCACTAAGGGAAAGGATATGCATGTAGATAATTTATAGTATTGTACTAACTATAACTTCTGATGGATAGAATTTCTTCCTTGTCCATCTTACTGGTGCTTTTCCCAACTTATTTTAAGACAACAATGATTAAATTTAATGCTGCTATTACCTAATGAATGGAAAATCCTGCTTTGGACTTTGAAACAGATATTTTTTCTCTCTATATGTCTATACATTCTCTGTGTGGAAGTACACGTGTGTATGTATATCAGAACTTTTATATATATATGTGTGTCTTTATTTCTATATTAGCTCAATACTGCTTTGCTATTTTTCCTTTACAATGTGTTTTATAAAGCAGAATGGTATTTTGATTTTACAAAAGTCATCTTCATGTAGTATGCCCGGCATTTGTGCCATGTTTTGCTGGAGTGTGATTTTTATATACCTATATAGAGACACCTATAGGTATATATATGGCTATATAAAATCAAACAACACCTACCTAATTGCTCATAGATAGATAGAGAATGAAGTTTGTATAGCAATTTATCACAGATTCTGTCAGTGAAAAGGCAAAAGAGAGATGATCCTGCCTCCAGCCATGGCTCTAATCTTTTCATGAAGGGAACTGTCAGATGGGCTTTGATTCTTCCTATCTAATTGTGTTAAAGAGTTTGTATCCTGTTTCTGGCAAAGAAAGAATGAAAACTGTTAGTTTTTCTATAAATATACATGCATGAAAAAAGAAACAGCCTGACTTATGAGGATTATTTTCTCCTTTTCTTCCTATTCTTCCTTGAAAGGTTCAGAGATCCCTATCAGTGTTCTGAGATGTTAAATATTGAACATCAGCAAGTACGGAACAGTAAGCCTCAAAATTGCTCAAAAAAATGGACAATGTAACTATTCTCATTTTACAGATCAGAAAGGTCTATCTTAAGGATTATGGACTTTACCTAAGGCTGTAGGGAATCCTGGCTGAGTCTGCAATCAAATGTGTGTCTTATGTATCTTGTTCTAATATCTTATCTATGGAATGATGCTCACTTTTAATGCACAGTTCACCTATGGATACAGTACATTGCAGTTTAAATAAGATGATTCTTGTGTGTGGATATGGTTTTTAACACTCTGGTAGTAGGTCAGAAAGGTACATAAGAAAATGCGTGTGTATGGGGGAGGAAGAGAGACACATCCGTCTGTTGCAATGATACAGCATCTACAAGGATGTGCATTATTTGGAAAAAGAACCCATTTAAAGCAGCAAGCTTGAAAGGCAAAACAAATGACAGGATATGTGAAGGAGCATCTGTTATTAATACTGAACATTACTTTTTGAAAACAAATGTGAGGTTTTAGCACAGTGGTGAGAATTAATTTTAATGCTCATGAAAGTATGAATTAGAGTAATGCTCTTCTTTATTTAGAAGTAATATTTTCAGTTCTTGCTTCATGAGAAGCCTGAATGCAAATTCAATCTGAGGAGGTGAAGCAACGCCTGGAACACTGGCTCTTTCTGATCCTCTAGAGGACAGAGTGTCTGATGTGGCACAGCAGATCCCTTCTGGGGGCAGTTAATGACATGCTTGATCAAGGAAAGGCAGACTGGCAAATGCTCCTCTACTGAATAGTAAGCAGTGGAAAATTATCAAGAAACTCGGTACTTCTGGAGAGACTTATTGATCTGATTTCCCTGCAGAGCTGATTTCTTCATGAAAACTATATACCTGTTCTCAGCACCCAAAGCATAGACACTCAAAGTATAATCGAGTCTGCAATTTTGATAAACACAGATTGTTCTCAGAAGTCATTCTCAGGTGGCTCCAAAGCATGAGCACACCATATTGTGATTACTGAGTGTCTGTAACAGACTGGGATTTGAAGGGTTTCTAGAGTACTTTTCTTCAAAATCTGCAATAATGATCCATTCCTTCTTAAAATTTATTTGTCAGTCAACAGTGACAGTTGTGAATGTGGCTGTTTATAACTGTCATGAACATTAGAGGTTGAGTACATTCCATACTGAGGTCTGTGCAGTTTTCCCTTGACTACAAACACAATTTTACCAACTTCTAATCATGGAACTTCATCAACTTGAGATCATGCACAGAAAGGTTCAATTTCAGCTATACAATAGAGATGTTCATTCCTACAGCCTGTCCTCAGGTGACTATTTAACTTAGCAGCAGCAATTTTCATGGAAGGATCATAGACCACAATGAATAAGCATATTTTATAGCTATAGTAGAGTATATTTATTATTTATAAATACAAGCTGTACTATATATTGAATGCACTGCAATACCTCTAGCCCTTTTATCTGCTTTGGATACACAGTGAGGGTGAAAGGATACATCTCAGCAGGAACACCAGAGATTGGCTTTCATTTTTTATTGTGTCAAGAAGCTTGGTTGCCTCCTTTCCTCTGTTTAGGCTGAAAGCAGGCACTGAGGAGGAAAGGTGCCTTTCTATGTGCTAATACTGAGAAAGGAGAGACAGCGATTTATGTCATTTACAACATAAGACTTCTCTGAAAAAAAATAAAAGCTAAAAAACCCCATCTTTCTGCTTGACTTTATGCCTTGCATCATTGAAATGCTTTTGTAGAATGTGTATTTGCTCAAGTCTCTGGCTGTCCTTCTGTGAAGTGAGCAGCAATTCTAACTTGTTAACTTGTAAGTGGAAAGGTCACTTCTCTGTTTCTGATTAGATGGGAGGTAAATGGGAAAGATGGATTGCTGGTGTGTGACAGGAAAGACCAAGAAGCATTTCTTGGCTGCTTGTAGGCAGGCAGATGTATGTGCAGAGCACTGACTGTATGGCCTTGGCTCAGGGCTTAGTGTTTGTGATTCTTACAACATGGGAAACTCCTAGTTGCATTGGAAGTCCCTGGCTAGATGAACCCAAAAGGATTTGAGATTTTACTTAATTAAATTAATTCAAATAGTTTTAAGTCATATTACTAGGGACAACCACACAGGCAATGTAATGTAATGTTCTTTTCTTCAGTTAAAAATTCTTATCTGGACACAGAAAATACCTAAAGGACTAAAGTATCATGAACACCCACTGAGGTTCTGTCTTTCCAGCTAGTACCTTGCAATGGTTCTGCCAGCTGAAACTCCAGTGGAAGAATTATTTAGCAAAGTTTTATCATCATTCATGTGGATATTTTCATTTCCTGGAAGAACTTTGGGCTTTGTACTTTTGAATTGGTTAATTTGTATGGCTTGATATAGGATGAAAACTTGCTTACTTGTGCTGTCATTTTCTGTTGATACCAAACTATCAGACTATGTGTCCTAGCACTAGTTGGTCAGAGTACAGGATCAAGCAACATTTTCTAATAAACTGAAGCTGAAATAGGATGATCTGCAGATTCTTCTCTTCTGTAATTGCTGAGCTTTAATATCAGCCATGTAAAAAGTACTACACCCTGCACCCCCCCAAAAAATGAGTGTCTTAGCTTCAATTATAAAATAGCAGATAAATTTCTGCAATGATTTTTTTTTATCTTAAAGCTACAGAATCCTCGTCCATGAGGTGGGAGGGGCTGGGCTTTGGTGAGGAGCTGAGTGGCAGGAATGTGTCCTAGTTATTGGCTGCCTTGTGAGGAGGTGCAGTGCTTGGCTTACCCTGGTGCCCAATGGTCCCGAGTTAGGCTTTTGATGAAAGATGAGAATGTTTTACATGGCCTTGTAGCCTTTGCAAGTTCTAACATGGCTAGATTGATTGGATGGTGAGGAAAATTTGTCCATTAATTGTTTCTTTCTTATGTGAGTGATCTGGGTGTACCACTTGCTACACTCCGTGTAAAGGTATGTTTGAGTCCTCTGTTAGTTAACACTGATCAGCTCAAGCCTAGAAATGCATACTGCTCCTATGAATAGATTTTCTTAAGCAAAAACACTAATATTTTCTGCTGTTCTCTAGACCAGAGGAACAGGCAGTAGGAAACTCAGCCAGTTTTCTAGCACAATCCTGTTTACACTTGGAGCTTTTTGAAGGCAAGAACGTAGAACTAATTTTTTCAAGTGAAAGTCATCACAGATATTTCCCATTTGTATGTGTCCCCTTGTTTTTTTTTTTGTTGTTGGTTTTTTTTTTTTGTGCGTGTGTGTGGTGTGTTTTATTTTTTTGTTTTGTTTTGGTTCATTTTTTTGTTGTTATTGTTTTTGTTTTTACCCTGTTTATAGGGCTCGTTCCCATAAATCTTTGTGTTTCCCCTGCCTTCACTAGGGTGCCTTGTATGAGAACTTTGCAGAATTGCACCCTTCATATCTTTTGAATTATAAATGAAGCAAATTGAAAAGAGTATTCTTGCTTTTAAGCATTTCTCACACACTTATCTTTCCTTTTGGCTACTTCTTGTGGTTAATTCTGCCACCAATTAAGAAATAAATGCAGGCAGCTACTATCACTTGTACAAAGATGGATGTAAAAGCTCATTACTTCAGGATACATTTAAAAAATCAGCTTGTGTACTGGTGTTGTTTTATATTGTAATGACTAGAATAGGGTTATTATCAAGTTATGTAAAAGAAATTTCTTAATTTCCTGTCTCAAAGAACTCTGTGTAAGAAGGGTTTGTGCTAATTTCTTCTCCATGTTGTTCTGTTGTCCACTGTTTATCACCTTGAAACCTTCAGAAATGTTTCCCAGTGAATTTTTCTCTTTGTGAATATGTTTGAATAAACTTGATTTAACTGCGCCTCAGTTTTTGACACATGGCCTTTACAGCCCACATAGCCCTGACAAGATTTTTTTTCACACTGTGTCAGTTGTGACTGAATGTTGAAGGAATAAGGATTTTTTACTTGCTACGTAAGTATATTGAATCAGCAGGATAAAGTATATTTTAAATTAATTTTTAATTAATTTCCTCTTTCCTAACATAACCTTTCAGGCAAAATCCTAAAAGCTGTTTTTTAAGTAACACATGGAGAGAGCAGTTAAGTGTGTGTATGAAAGATTTTTGTGAGGCAAAACCACTACTTTCCCAGCTGGGATCTGCTTTCAAAATATAAATATACCAGAGACACACAAAAAAAGCATTTCTTGTATGACAGCAGTAGCAAGCAGGGGGTCTCAGACCATTTGCTGGTGAACAAGATTACATATCATAAAGCTGTCATGAGTTGGCACTAATTTGACAGTTTGTTGGCTCAAGAGACCCCAGCACTGTGAATGCAGGGGATAGAAATGTTTCTGTGATGCCACGAGGTTCACGTGGAGGGCATTGATGAATGGCAGACAAATTGGATTCTTAAGTAAAGTTGTCTTGTGCTGGGGGGGAGGGAGCATGTTAAACCTGACAAATTTTGGGTAGCAAAATGTGTAATGGAAGACAATGGGAGAACAAAGATGTCTTAGAAGTTGAAATGTCTGGATTTTTGCTATTCTGTATCCCTTTGGTGGGCCAATTTAAAATATTTTAACCTTGAAATAACCTACATACTCTGCTACTTTATAGAACATGAAGTCTTTTATACCAGTCAAAACTTATTAGCTATAACTGCTAAGTTAGGGTAATATGCAAGCTATTCTTTGTGTCTCAGAACAAATGGAAGGAGAGAGAGTTTGTGAGTATGTCTGGGAAAGAAAGTACATGAATAGATGTGAAGGGGACTCTTCTGGGGGAAAAGTGATGGGTAGACAACAGGGAGGATAAATGGGGGGAAGAAAGAAATGTTCATGGGCAAACCTTTGAAAAACAAGACTTCTTTTGTCAGTACTGTGTTTTCAAGGAATGTCAGTGAAATGTTTCAAAAGCCATTTTACCATGCTTTCCTGACCATTAGTCAAATAATCACAGAAATATTTGCTAATGTATTTGTTGCACTTTTCTGTAAAGTGCCTCATTCATATTACTCTTGGGCTTTTTCTCAGCCTTGCTTACTAGTCCATATGGAATACTGGGAACATTCAATGTGAATTGCTCAATTTTTTAAAGATGCATGCAGAACTGGAGCTTATTTTTGAAACAAAAACCCCAAACAAGCTCAAAAAGTATTCTATGGCTTTTCCACACCTTAACTAAAGTAATTCAGATGATGTTATCACAGATAATATTTAGTTTGAGATCCTCACACTTGAGGTTGTATGTAATGTAAGCTTAGCATAGCTGCAGACATTTTTAGCAAGCACTGGAGATTAGTGCTTGTTCACACTTTGGTCATTTTTCTTTGCATGCATTGATTTTTAATTTTTTTTGTTGTTCAGTCAGACAAGCAAGAGATGAAACTACCTGTTTTTAAAGAGATGATACTTATTTTTTTTCCACTGTCTTCATGCTGTGCTTTTTTGTACATAATTTGCCTGCAACCATTGGGCAAATAATCAGTCTGCTCTGTATTGTCTGCTCTAAATTAAATATTGACTGGATGTGCTGGTTTAACAGCATAAACTTGCACCAGAACAAGACAATCTAATTTGCACACTGAAACTCACTCTCACATAATTTAAGGAACCTGTATAGAGTGTAATAACATACATGGACTCATTATAGGCATAAGTATTCCATGTACACCCTGAACAGGTTTGTCAGGCAGTGTAGTCCTAAACCAAGACATAGGTTTAGGTATGTGGGTTGTTATAGTGACCATATCTTGGTAGAATTTATTTTGCCTCTTAGAGAATCAGCTAGAATTATTGCTGAGATATTTCAAGGTCAATGATTGTGCTCATTTTCAAACACAGTCAGTGTTTGAAACAGAGCAACTGAATTTCTATAGTAAATCCATATGTTATTTCAAGAGTGGTTACATAACTGAAGCAAGTGGAAAAATTACTAAGTGACTGGAGAGGTCTAATGCAGATGCAAGGAAAGTTCATCTCTAACTGAATCTGCTGAATTGTCTTTCCTGGTAACCTGAAGTTGCATAAAAATCCAGACTGAGGTTTGTAACCCAGAAAAGATGACAGAAACTTTATAAAATCTATTTAATCAGGTTTAGGAGAAAAGTATTTTGCCCAGTTTTATCTGTCCATATCTATACATAATAAAATGGAGACTACCTAGACTAGTCTCAGAAAACCAAGCCTGGGGCATAGTCATTGCAACCCCTATCGTAAGTCTGTGGTAGGAAGATTGCATTTCAAAGGGTTGGGGAGTTAGAGATCTCTGCATAGGTGAAGGTCTCAGCCTGACACTTGGATCAGAAGGAAACCTCCAGCCCAGCCATGTGTTTATGTGCAGTTGTTATTGATTCTCTATTGCTTTCAGTGTCTGATGTGCTGAGGTGAAGAACACTAAAGAGCAATTTTTTGTGCCTGTTCAGTGCCTAAGAAAATCCATGTCTAAGGTACATTGAGTTGCTACCAAGACTAAGAAATAATGGAAGTTAAAAATCAATATTTTGCTTAATTTATATTCTTCCAGCTTCCTCCAAATCACTGATGTGAATGAAGGGACTGTTCTCCCATCAGGAGTTGTTGCTCACTTTAACTTTTCCTATCAGTCTGTATTGGCTGTTTGCTTTTGATAACCATGAGGTGAAGTTAGAAGTTACAATACACTGATTTAGTAATGCCATAGGCTTTATTTTATGACTAGATGTATATAGATAAATATTTGAAAAAGGCTAAAATGTAATCTGTATTTTGAGGTGCTTAGACTCCTTCCAGTGTAAAGGAACAACGAAGAATAAATCTCTTCTCACAGACAGAGGTACCTAATCTTACACACAATTTTGGCTCAAGTGTCTCTATGTTTAAGCTTGAACAAGAAAACCTCGTGCCTGTAATAATAAAACAGTTGAGGACTATGAGTTCCAAGAGAAAAGAAAAAAGAGGTTATATATTGTTTTCCCAGAAAGTCCTGAAAAAAACAGATTGATTTTTAGTCACAGTACAGGATGTCTTGGGCCAAAATTATTTCACTAACAAAAATCACCACTTATAGCTAATGAAACAATAGGTGTAAACTACTGAAGACAGACTGCTGCTTATTTGCCCACATGGTTACATCTCATTGTTTGTCTGTGTTGCAATAAAGTTGAGCTTCAAATGGAAAAGCACAGTAGTTTCTAGGCAACGGCTTGAGTAAACAGGGCTGCATACTGACTATTGGTCACTCGGTGGTAATAGGATATGAATGACACCCTGTGGAAAGTGCCCTGTTATTAGTTAGCTAAATGTTGTGAGCTATAAAAAAGAAAAGGCAGAACAATCTATTGTAGACAATGCATGGGAAACGACCTTCCTTTGAAAACAATTAGAGATAAAAATCCTTTTTATTCCTGAAATGTACAGAGCTGGGATCAGGGGTGTTTGCCACCTTCACAAGCCTGTGTTTGGGCTCTACCTTCTACAGTATCGCAGATCTGCAGCCAGACACAGAAACTGCTTCCAGGTGGAGGCAGTTGATTTAACACCATTTCTTTGCTGAAGTATCTGGATGAAGAGCTGAAGTAAAACTGTGGCAGCTGAGTACAGTGAACTGATTCTCAGTCTGGTAAGAGACTCTTGCTTGGGATATGATAAGGTGGATATACTTAACTGAGACGAAATGTATAAGAACCTGCCAGGGAAGGAGCACAATAATAGTACTCTGAGGAAATGCCTGAAAATCAGTATACAAGCTTGAATATCCAGCTTTGAAAGCTGTCCCTCTCTTGGATGTGGACCTGCAGGTTGTAGTCCCAGAGTCTGTGTGAGAGGACATAAATAAGTGACTGAGTACAAGTAAGAGACAAGGATTAAACAATGCATTGTTTTGGCCCTTCTTTTTCTACCAGGAAAAGTGAGAGTCCAAACTTCCCATGCAACATTCCAGAAGAGACCTTGGTTTCTCAGCAAGACACAAAACTCAACAGATGGAGATGGCTGCCCACTGAGCTACTCTATGAAGGGAGTTAGTAAGCCTAATGAGCTGCACACCTACACACTAAAACTTATTTCTATCCCAGAAGATGCCCAAAATGTAGATTTTTTTTTTTTAAACTGGGAATCTTTCAGTGATTTAAATAATAATAATGAAAAAACAACCACATAAAAAAAAACAAACGAAAGAAACAACCACCCCCCAAACCATGACCAATCAACCACTTAAGAACGCCTAACAAAACCTCCACACCACTATAGCAAAATACTAAGTTATTTAGCAGTTTTCTTTTGAGAAACAGGATTGACTAGTGATGTGCACAATATGCAGGGTGCTAGTGTTGTCCTCCTTGCCTCTGTTTGGCATGGGCTCTGCCTCCATCCTCGCTGGAGCTGTGCTGTGTGTGATTGCAGGCTGTTTTATGTGGAGGTTTACCAGTCTCTCCCGCTGAAGTTGGTCTGTTCTCTGAGAATTCAGAAGGGACCCTCAGGATTCTAATAGAGTAAATGGAAAAGGAATGGGGAGCATCTCATGAGCTATAGGAGGAAATCTGTTCTTGTAGTGATGAATCTTACAAAGTCACTTCTGAATATATTCAGAACAAGAGCTTTTGTCTTTTTTGGATGAGTGTTCTCATTACTAGGATATCCTAAAAATGGATGAATGGGGCAATGCCACTGAGTTTGAAGCTGATGATGAACCTTACTTGTAGTATGGAGTTAAACTTATTCAATGTACTGTGGGAATGTCTGCTAGACCAGGCCCTCAGCTAAATATCTAGAAGCACTTTGCCTTATGTGTTTTGATAAGATAGAAATACAAAATTCTAGATCCTTTGGTCTTCCTCACCTACCTGATGTGCATGTACAGAAGCCAAGCCCTAGGCAGATGGGCAATTTGGAAGGTTAAAAACCAACTTATTGGAGGAGTTCAGGCAGTAAGTGAAGCCTATGATTAAAATTTTGGCTTACGTTCCTACGTTGCAGTAACTCCAACTTCCACAACAAAAATCCCTCTTGGATCTCAGACTTGGTTTGTTTTGTACCTCACTTTTCTGTTCATGAAGAGGACATGAATGATGCAGATTTCATGGTGGTCAAAACCATGCAAGAAGGAAGCTGTGATAAGTATGAACATTTTGGCTGACGAATTTAAAATGGTGGAATGGATTTTAAATGTTGTCCATAGTGGCAAATCCTTGCAAGGCCTTGGATACATACAATGGGGAAATGTTGATTATGTTATGCTCACCTACCCCAAACCAAAAATGAAGTTATAGAACAACAGCAGTAGCAACAAATCATTAAAATAAACTTTGGGCCAGCTGGTGACTTGCACCACAACTTGAAATTACATTTGTTATTTCGTTCCTTTGTGAATGAGTAAAATCTTCACTGGCTCTGAGAGGCAGTTAGTGCTTAGAAGGAGCAGGGGATTATGCCATAATTAGAAAAAAATACATGGGTGGGGTATTGGGAAGAAGCCATTTTGCTTAATTTACTGTTTATAGTCTCATCCTCATCTCAGTAAGTAACCATGCAGATCACCCCCTCCCCCCACTGTTCTTAGTCAGCTCTGCTTACATCTGTGCTTGGTGCTAAGCATCTATTCTGGCTGTTATCTCCTCTTAGGCTGCACAGGATCAAACCTTGAAAGTTCAAGACATTCCATCTGCCTTCTGTTAATTACCACTTTCATTCCTTATGATTCTGCTTCTTTCTAGGGGAGGTTTTTTAATATTGCTTGTAAAGGACAGTTTTCTCTAGTAAGATATGTAAGCACAAGGCATGTATTGATCTTTTCATGACCTTTTCTAGTAATAACATGTGAGATGTACTGCTACCTTCAAAGAACAGAGTGCATTTTCTCAATATCATGGAAGATTAAATATTGCAGTGTGAAATGTATAGTTCATTTGAAGGCATGTAAATACTTTTTATGGCATTTACGAACTTTAGACAAAGATGTAGGGGTAGAAAGCAAAACAAACATTTGTAAATTTGAAAAAAAAACCCAGCCATAATCCAACAAACAATCCAACCAAAAATTTGATTCCCCATTATTTATAACACAATTTTGAGTGTGCTTGCACATAAAATCCAACAGTAATGCTAATAAGTTTAGAAGGTTTACAAATATTGTACTATCAACAAATGCATGTATATTTTTACTTAGTATCCACATATTTCTTGTAAGAAAACCAGGCACTGGCAAGGGAAGTGGCAGGCTAATATCACTCATGAAATCTGCTTGGGGTGATCTGTAAAGGCAGCACGAGCTTCTCTCCACATTTAATTGGTTTATTTCCATTACTGCTGACTTCCTTGTGCTCATGATCAGCAGTGAATTCTAGATCGCAAGGTAACTGTGGGCTTTCTACAGAATTGGAAGCTCTCTGTGAGAAGCTGAGGGACATGCCTGTCCTTAGGCTCTGTTGGTGTGCTTCGTCATGTATTGTTGATGCTCCAGAACTAGATTAAAACTGCTGGGTTGTTGCAGGAGTACCACATTCATCCTAGAAACCTGGTCTGAATAACTGAGCACTTTGCCCAGCAACTAACATCTGAATTTCTTTGTTTAGCAGTGATACAGATTAGATTGTCTTTCTGCTTGGATTTTAGCTCCAGTCTCACAAGTGTTATGGATGCAATTAGGCATGGGTAAAGAATAGACTTAAGTATTGTAATTCTCCTACATGTCTGTTCTTCCTTGCTTTTTCTCTTTACTTCTGATTTTTTTTTTTCTTTCCATCCACCAACCAAATAGATGAATTCAAAACTTGAAGCAATGAGCCAGCAGGAAGGTATAGCTCCTTAGAGACAGGTCTGGAAAATTTTATCTGAGAGTTTTCTGTGAAAACTCATTATCTCTGTGTGTGCAGGAAAGGAGGACAGTACTTTTAGAAAAGAAATCTCTAGAAACAACTTGTATTCTACTGCACTACTTCTAATCACACCCTACAATGTGTTAAGACCTCAGAAAGCCAAGTATCATCTTACCCTGATTTGCATCTGGTTTCTCTTCAGACAATTGACCAGAAAAATACTGAAAAATATTCAGCTGATGAAACACATTTTTCTCAGCTTCAGTATGTAGAGCTTCCTCAGAAAACAAACTTGGGAGAGCTGTCTTGGTGAGCAGACTCACAGCACAATAGTCACTCCTAAAGATATAGATCTAATTAGGATGTAGTCCTAATTAGAATGCATTAAAAAAGTTGACCATATGGTGATAAAGATGGATAAATTGTGAAATATTCTTGCCTAGTGTAGAAAAATACACTTTTTTTTCAAACAATCTTCAGGCATTCATGGCTGCCAAAGACCTTTTTTGATTAAAAACATGAGAAAGTACCGTATTTAAAAGCTGAGGACATATAGTACTTGGGAACACAGTGGCTGATGCCTGACCTGAAGTAGATGTGCTCTGTTACAATGAAGTCGGGGAAATTGTAGAAATCTTTTGTTTTGTTTCTAAGAGTTGCTATAATCGCACTTAACAAAGAACCTGGTACCAATTCAGGTAGAATCATCATAAAGCCACTCCCACCTTTCCTATGCACATTGTAAGTATTTTAAACAAAAATATTTTAAAGTTACCACCATTTTGGAATTCTTATTTTCGATTAGTTTGCACCTGCCACTCCCCTTCATCTTCCAATACAAATTGTCTGCTTTGGAAAGTCACAGTTTGTGTGTGAGTATATTAGTGTTCACAATGCTTTGTTTTTCTTAAAGCAGAAGTAGCAAAGCAGTATGAAACTTTGAGTAATGTCAAGATTAATGTCCGGGATTTCCTAGAAATTATTATTTCTTTTGCCTGGTTTCTATTACCTGATGAACCCTATTTTTCTTGGGACACAGCTGTAAGTAGTCCAATAAAAAATAATGGCCAGAAATGTACAGGGAAGAATTATAGTATTTCACATTTGCCACTAGAGAGCTGGAAGGAGCTTCAGACAGACCAATTTTGTCCTTGCAGCTGCCTGCTGGCTGTTAGCTTTGAAAATACCCTTGTTACAGAAAATGTGGGTAACTGTCCTGAGACCAAGTTCATTTACTGCACTCTGAAACTGCAGTAGAAAATGTACTGTAGAGGCTATTAGAGGGGAAACCATCACCCAGAAGGGCTATTTCAGACCTTCTGGTTTGTCATCCTGATCTCAAAGGATGGAAAGGAGCAATAAAGTAAAACCCAGTGTTTGGGTTTTGTACCATTCTTCCTATCTTTGAGATAGAGACATAACTATTATGGTTGAAGAGATGTTGCTACATCAGGTCAAGCTTCAGATGGTTAAGTTGGTCTATTAGTCTGTGTGTGAAATAATGGTATTTTAACCAGAATAATTTTCTTGATGAGTAAAACAAGGGGCTCAAATCAGTTGGTATGCCCCATCAGCATGCCCAGGATCCTCAAAGAATGGCTGTAATAGAAACAACATTGATTGCTGAAGAGTTGTAAGTAAGAACGTAGGCACTTGCAGGTGTCTGGTATGTTTGGTTTTTTTTCTCCCTACCACCCTCCCTTCTTTCAAAACATTAAATTTTATTAGATATTTGATGCAACTACCAAAATCAATAATTTCCAATGATTCTTTGTGGGTTTGGGGATATTTTAGACAAATATCCAATATTTTTGAAGGTAAATATACAAGTAAGCTTTATAAAATTGTTTTTAGCTTTTCTGCATTACTAATAACATTTTTAAAAGAGTGAAATATTAATTAACTAAATTGCTTTGCCTTTAGACTTTCTGGACGAGTGAGTAGAATTGTCCTGTTCCTTCACTTTTATTCTCCTGGACTAATATATCTATCTTGCTTTTCATCCCCCTTAGTGACACAGTTAATGAAAATTAAAATACAGCCTAAGTATTGGTATTGTGAAAAATCATTCTCTTTCTTCTGAAACAATCGTAAACACGACTGAACTATGTGCTTCTCCTTCTGTAATATATGAAGAAAAATATCTGGCAAAGACTGGCCCCAATTCAACTTTTCATAGCTTGCTCACTTCATTGACATTATTTCAGGGATGACAGTGATGTCTCTACAAATCTACATGACAGTTAGGTTATGGAATTTTTGCTAATATATTCTCTGTGGACCTGTATTAGTTTTGTTTCAAACACATGTATGAATAAAGTTGTATTATAAAGTATAGAATAGCATTTCAACTATATATTTCACCACTTGATTATTCACCTTAATGCCAGACAAGTTTCTAAAAATTCTTTCTAATGTCATTGCATAAACTCTAGCCAAGAACAGACAATATCAATCTTTTGACTAATGTCTGTGTGAGTCCTTCAAATGTTTCTTTTCTCTTGCCAAAAAGAGTGAGGAAAATATAGGATGACAATAATTCAAAAACTTCTGTGGTCTAGATAGCTTAGGCAAACATTTAATTTGTAATGCAGACAGGATAGCTGATACACAATTAATGTTGTTTGTGGACATGAGCTGCTGCTTGAGTTTTGGCTTTCCCATGGTACCTATACACTTATTTCCTCTTCTGTACTCTGGATTACATTCTTTCCTTCCAGCAGTCTTCACTTTATGCTCAAAGACGCTTTTCTTGTTGAATATCTATATATATATATATGAATAAATGGAGGATATGAGTAAGAGAATGTGAGTTTCTGAAGATGTGTACCATGAATGTGGAGGCATGTACAGTGAGAGTAGGTTGTCTATAACACGTGGGTATGGATAACTTCCAGATACATCTAGCTGAGTGCAGACTCAGGCCCTGACACCAACAGTCTGCTTTGAAGGCTGAAGTGAGCAGGTGCTTGATACAACTGTGTTGTACATTTGATTGCTTTGAAGGCTTTCCATTTTCCTGCACATCCTCAGTTAAATTTAGAGGGCTTCTAATAAGGGGTAAATTCAGTTGCATGATTCATATTCATTTTCCATTTGAAAACTTCACATATTCCTATCTCAGAAAGCAAGCAGGTATATAATACTTAGGGGACATGTTATTACTCCCTTTGCCAGGTATACAACCCAGAGGAAAATTCTTCTGCCAAAGAAATGGTTTTTATAGAAATATCGGTCCTGTGTTTGGGAGTTTTACTTGGATTAATTAAAAAACTATTGTCAGTCACATCTGGCTTGACAGGTTTGAGTACTTTATGCCATTCCTTTCCTTGTGCCTTTCTCAGCTCTTTTCCAGGTCACCCTGTTAAAACATACACACAAACAAAAAAAAAACCAGCAAAGGAACTCCTTTTGTCCCAATTCACTTCTTCTACCTTACTAAAAATGCAAGAAAGTTTGCTTCTTGTTGATTTTCTTATGTGCTTCAGAAACTTTTTTAATATGAGGAAACTGAGCTTTAAAAGATTTGGAGGCTGCTGCTTCATAAGGGAGTTGTAGGTTGTGGAGAGGAGTTGGTTAATGGAAATGATCTGGCTCAGCTCACTCAGCCTTTCCATTGTGAAACTTTTCATTAAACGTTTGTAATGTTGATTGATAGTAAATATTGGGTCTCTGCTCGCCGATTCAATGCATGGCACAGCACAGGACATCTCCTGCAGCAGGCAATTAACAAAAAAATCTCAAGCTCCTTTTCAATTATTTTAACCTGTCAGTCTCTGATTCACCACGCCATACTTCAAATTACCTTGCCTCTGAAATTTTAGTGAAGATAAACAAGCTCTTGTCTGAAAAATTTCAATAGAGCTCTTACATATTATACTCTCTTTTGGTATCACTGATTTTGCTTTTACCCCTGGGGACAAAAAGCAGTGATGATGCCATGATTTCAGCAAGAGAGGTTCCCGGTACCACTTGAAATTCAAAGGTCCTATAAATGCCTTCAGGAAGATGACAGAGCTGATATCAGATACTAAACAGCCCTGCAGCTGAAGAAAAAGAGTGGGGACTAAGGAAAGCAAGGTGGAGAACACTGAACTTTAAAAACATCCCTCGAAGATTTTAGCCTTTTCCTTGAGAAGGTGAGAAAGATGTGTGCTTTTAAATCACAGTTGGTGCACTGATTGTGCAGAACACACTGTGGGGTGAGAGAAGTTTTTAATGGGTTTTGGAGACACTAACATGCCAATCAACATTCTTTAATTTTCCTATGTACATTCAAACCAAGGAGAATTGTGTGTAATTCATATTGAAATTCTAGTTATTCTATTTACTACTCACCTGTATGTAGAGGGTTAATGACTGTCAAGTCTGATCTGATTGCAGATTTGCCAGATGATTGCTAGATACTTTTGCTGACTGAAAATAACAGGATGAAGCCTTTTTTGGGGAGGAATTGGAATAGTTAGACCTGAAGTTTCACAGAAAAAAAGGATTGTTTCGAACACCACGTTTTTCAAAACACTTCTCATAGCTGAAATGTTATTCCGGTATTAATTTAATTTTAGATGTCTAGTTTAATATTAATAAAATATATTCATATGTTCAGTGGCCTATATTGAATTATTTAAAAAACACTAGGTAGACAGATATGTTTAAATAGATTGAGTCAAAATTATCCAGAACAGTTTAAAGTCCTTTTTCACATTTTGACTTTCAATTTCGCAAAATTTTACTCTACTGTTTTGACCATAGGCACATTTGCTCCCCCTCTCATCCCCATCAGTTTTCTTGAGACAGGAATAACAACTTTCAGCCAAAACAATTTATAATTTAGTTCTTTGACAAGGTCACTGTGTGAAGCCATGTCAGTTATCTGATCTACAAAAATATATTGTAACTATGCATATATTGTAAATACTCTTATAAGTATGCGCACATGTACATAAATTACCAGAGAGCTCATCATGCAATGAAGGAGATTAATTTTAATAGCTTACTTTATGGAAACTGTTCACAAATAGTTTGGAATGTTATCCAATAACCCATAGAGGTAGTTGAAAAATCAGACTTCCTCTCAGAAGTACCTTATTTGGCATCAACACAGGTATATAGATCAACTCTGTTATTGGTAAATATTAAGAATTAGATCTGAATTAATATGTTAAAGAGTTCAATGCAACCCCTTGCTTTCCAACCCCTTGCTCTACTAACCTGTTCCATGGCAGGAAAAATGAGTGATCATTTGCAGTAAAATATGGTGAAAATACCTGCAATCCTCCTGTTCAATTTCACTTGGCCTTCTCTGTAAGACTGTGCTTTCATGCTACATTAATTCTGAACTTAATTGAGTGCTGTCATCTGTGAGCCATTTCACTGTAGGGATTGGAAAAAAAGAAAAGCTTTATTGATGGAGTAGGGGAATGTGTTGGCAATTACTTTTCTTGAAATGGAGTGTGCTTCTATAACAAGTATGCCCTCATGCTACCTGATCAGACTAATTGTGAAAGCTGACGTAAAAGTAACTAAAATTATCTTGCATTGTTAATGGCATGGCTGAATTAAGTTTTCAAATTATTAACAGAAATGTAACAGAGAAAGCATTTGTGAGGCACACTTATCTGAATTTCAAGACACTGTTCTCTCTCTTTTCATATACTGATTGTAGGAATCAAGTTGTCAGGTACAGAGTAACACATGTAAACATTAACATTTTAGGGCCTGAGTTGTGGATTTTGCTTAGATTTTGGTTTTTTATTTCTTGTGATTTGTAATTTTCTTTCTTGATCTTGAGAATGTTTAAACTCAATATATGTGTGTGTATGTGTGTGTGCGTGATCTTTCTGAGTGTTTGGAAGGCTGCAGGGTAACTTTAGGCAATGGTTCCTGACAATGCTTTTTCTGAGATCTGCTGTGGAGCTTGTTGCAGAAACAGTTCCTGTCATACCTGGTATGCTCAGTCACCCAGGGGAGCTCTCTGCTCGTTCACATGATGTGATTTGTGAACTCCTATTTGGAAAGTAGGAAGCATTTTATTATCTTAGCTAGCAGGGGCAAATATATGTAAGCCTGTGAAATGTGGCAGACGGTTGCTTCTGTGCTACTGTGAACTGTAGAAGGTTTTGTTTAAGTCACATATAAGTCATAGTGAAACTCATATTGTGCAGGTATCACCTTGTCCTCCTAGAAAAAGTGTTACAGGATGAACATTTCAATAAAAAGGTCTTTTTTGCTCTTGTCTGATTTTAAAAAAGAAAAAAAAGGAGACTTTTGGCACACTTGCTGGGGCCTAGATTGTTGTTGGTGCTAAAAGGGCATACAAAGCACTGTATCAACTACTAGGAAGAAAATTAAAATTATCCCAGCCAAAACCAGGAAAAACTTTTGAGTGGTAATTGTGGTTTTCCTTATATTAGTGAAGAAAGATTTAGTGATCAACCAAGCACAGCATTGTAGGTCAGAACATTTAATTTGGCTCCTCTCTGTATTTATTTAGTAATTTCTAAGCTCCTTCTCTTTACATGGAATAAAACTGCCCCTGATATTACTTCTCATTTGCCTTCTATGAAGACAGGCCATAAATCCAAAGACTTGTAAGGTTCTACCTTAGCTAAAGCAGAGTCCAGTCTGAAATCTGTCTCAGTGACAGAAGCAAAGTTTCTGCTGGTGAGTTTCATTTTCTAGTGAGCAAAAATTACACAGAGAATAGCTGAAAATTCATTATTGCAGAGTAGGCTTTGGTTCCGGAAAGAACAGAATTATTTCTCTGTTTCAATTCCAGCTGGAATTTTCAGCAAAGAAGTAACTGTCCCCCTTGGTTATGTGAACACTATCTCCCAGAATAGATTCTGCCAGCCCTTTTTAGGGATTGCAAGTCTTATAGGCTTGGAATAGGTAATTTTTCCTTTCATTTGTACCCAACAGAGCAGAAAATGCTGTAAAGCCATCGAATTAATAGGTTATATAACAGCCTTTGTACGCTCCTTAAGCTCTGTTCTCATCCCATGATCATTGAGCATTGCCCACTTTCTGATTTCTATACACCCGTGGGACATACACTTCAATCCAAGAGCTTGTAACAGAGAATCCTTTACCAGTAAAATTCATGACACTCTTCAAGAAAACAAATAACTTCCCCCCAGTCTTTTTTTGATGAGGATTGCCACTAAAGATAAATCTGGTTTTGAGGGCATTCTTTCTGCATGATAGGAGTGCCTAGGGAGGCAATTTTATGTTTTATAAATTATAAGGCAAAAAACCATCACAAACCTGGAAGATTTCTACTTTTTTGATGCAGAAATGCACCAGGAAACCAAGGTTACTAAAAATGTTTTAATATGTTTTTGTTAAGTTTAGGACTTTTATTTTACTGTGAAGAGAGACAGACAGTAGGTTTTGCAACTTTTGGTACCTGGTTCCAAGACCTCTGTGCTCATCTCCCTTGCTATTAAGAGTGCCAACTGATATGAACTATGTGTATTGGTTTCCTTGACTTCTCTTCAGTTTCCAGATTCTGGTCTTTTCTGATTATGGTTGTTGTTGGATTACAATGGGGGAATACAAGTGTACAGAGCAACATTACTGGTTAAAAACACAAGCTGCAGTCTCCTTTATGCTGCCTTAAGATAAAACCCACTGACTGCTCAGTTAATGAGCAAAGAATATCCACCAGAGCCTGGGGCAATTGGTGTGTTGGATTATCTAAAGGACAAAGGGGGTAGATGGGTGACAGAGCACATCCAGAGAAATGTGTCACATGAGATTATTTTCAGAGCAGTTATCAGTGTAAACAATACTTTTCCAATAGGAGAATGGACTTCCATAATACACTCAAATGAGAACAACTTTTGGAATTAGCACATGTAAAATAATTGAGATTCTCTTCAGGTTCTCGTGCTTAAATTAGCTTTACTGTTCAGATGTCTTATTCATACACAGCATATGGAATTGTAACATTTGTACACCTGTGCTGCCTTGAAACCTCTCACACAGGTTGTCCATATGCCAGCATCTCCTTTGAGGAATTAAATGCTGGTAGTTCACCCTATGTTTTAGAGATTAAATTTTAAATAGGTTTCTGCTCGACTACTGGTAGAATACAGCAATGGACAATGTTCTCTCTTAAGGCCTGGTTATTTTAAGGGTCCTCTGTGATGTGAATTGCACAGTTGGAGTACACACACTTATTTTTCACAGGGTGTTATGCACATGTTGAAAGTAGATTATATTCCTTGAAAGCACCATCTCACACTGATGCCTTCTTGCTCTTTTCCCTTAGTCTTTGCTCCTTCTGAATGATAGGAATTAGCTATGTTCTTTCGGTATTTGTTGCTAGAAAACCTTATTTTCTGATAGTTCAACTTGCTATGTGTCTTCCCAGTGCAGAAAAAGAAGCTGTCTTTTATGTAGCTGGACTTGATTGCTTTACTTAAACAGAAGGACTAGTCACAGAAAAGAAATGCAAGATACGAGTTTAATGTTGAAATAACACCTATTTCCTTTGCATGTGTATTTCCTGTAGAAAGATATAGGTACTGGGTAAAAGTGTTTATAATGTTGCTTTTATAACACAATCTAATAACTAATACTATTGTTGAGATTGTTCTGCGTTATTGGATTCTGCGCAAGTGTCACTTTAAGACATGGAGAGCTTCCTTAGAGAGGTATTAAGTCCATTGTTCTCAGTGTTAAAATTTCACTTATCAGTTCTCCCCACACAGATCATTAAACAATCCTAGGGGAGGAGGAGGAAAAAAGTCAATAAAATGTTGATAAAGCAAACTCCAAACCCTGTCTCTTGCAGAGTCTTTTGTGCATGGAATTGCTAGTAACTGTTGAACTCTACTGGAAGATTAATCATTTCTACTTTCTGTAGAAAATGGGATCAGATACTGTGGGATGAACACCATTGCCAGATTCTTGTAAATAACATTAAAAATGGACAATCTAGTGATGTAGGGAATACTGTCTCTGAAGTATTTGTGTATAGGTCTTTTATTCCATTTTCTATAACTTTCTACAGGGACTGTAAAATAAAAAGCATCCAACTACTTTCCTTCTAATAAACATTTTTGATTGAATCTTCCCATAGCAAAATGAGATAAAAAGAGATGAAACTTATTTGGTAGTGGGGAAGGCTGCAGAATCATGCTTGACTAGGCATCACCGATAAATCAGCTTTTGAGAACTGTGGGTGAGAGGAAGACTTAGTCACTATGTGGATAATTTTATCCTAATGGGCTGAAAGTCAGATGTTATATAAGGCAGTAATTAAAATATTATGTTACAATTCTGAGAATGGCAATCTGTTTTTCTAATCAATAAATGGTGTCAAACAGCTGAAGAGCTGCAAGTTACAATTCCCCAATCACATGTATGGGGTTATTACGTTGCAACTACATAGTTAATCAATTGACGAACATCTGTGAAATGTCACTTCTGTTAGATGCTGGGAGTTTTTCTTTTGGATAAATTCCTGACTAAGACTGAATGCTGGTGAGCTTCAGCAAAGCTCTGAAAAGTGCTAATACAGTTTCTTGTTTTTACCAGTTGGAAACTAAAGTCGAAGTCTGAATTGGTGTGCTTTTCTTGAGGCCAGTGTGGGACAGATTGTGACTTTTCTTGAGGTGACATGCACCAATCTAGGGAAAGAGGAGAGGAAAATTAAATATTCAATTGCTTCACGTTTTTTTCATCAAGGGTATGGCCAAGCAATTGTATCATTTGCATATTGCTTGGGAAGAAAACATTGTGACTCAGTAATCAGTGTTTTTAAAACACATTGCCAAAGAGATTCACCTTCCAATGCCACCCTTAAAGGGAAGGAAAATCCTCCATTGACTCACTAATTAAGATATTTACATGGTAGCTGCTGAATTGTTCAAAGAGGCATTTATATTGTCGAGTTGAATTACCTAAAGCCATTTGAGACACTTTATGGTAAAAAGTCTGTTCTTGTCTATGGCTGCTGGCTGGTAGAAAGCCAATTAGAGTCAAAGAGCGTGGAAATTGGAAAGAGAGATATGTTAAGGATATTAGTAGTTTGGCTTCCTATAAAAAGCAGAATACATAATGGATCTAAAATAGATGCAGGTAGATCATAGTAGAAGTGTGAGAAATCAGCAAGGAATTGTGTTAGGAGTTTAAAAATAATAAAATCAGTATTTACAGAAAGATAAGTTGTACCTTATTGCCCATGAATATTATAAGGGCAGATGAACTAGAAGGCCTAAGGGAGGTGGGGGCTGCCTTGATAAAGTAGACATCTTAGGAGCATGAGGAGTGCTGGAAAACAAATGGCAACCTGTGACAGCTAGATCACAAACTGCCTCAAGTGAAAGGTGCTTTCCACAAGGCCATTAAGATGCTGTTTAGAAATGGAAATCGCTGTTCAGTTGGCTACACTCTAGGCTATAAGAAACTGAGTTTATTTGCAGAGTAGTGGCTAGGAGAAGGTGGTGGAGGAGACTCTGTGATAGAGAGTGGTGGGTATGAGGTAGGCAGGAAAATCCCTTGGCTCCTCACAACAGGGCACCTCCTGTGTGCTTACCCCATGACCCAGCCAAAGGAAGCGCTCCTGAAAGCTGCAAGCAGCAGAAAACGCCATGGCCCGTGGCAGCCATCGCCTCCTTGAATGCTTCCCACCACAGCCGCGTGAGGGGAGGCTGCTCCGGCCTGGGCCTGGGCCTGGGCCGACGCTTTACAGCCCAGCCATGGTGCCCAGTATTGCAAGATCCGTGTGGAAGTCCTGGCACTGAGGTGACAAGGTACAGCATGGTGAGGGCCTTGTCACGGCAGGCTCAGAGCTGGGCTTCTGGTCCTGGGGAACTTCTGGTCCTCATGGCACCCCTGGGTGCTGTCGGGGGGGCAGCTGGGAAACATGGATGTGTCAGCACAGCTGTGCCATGAGGGCAGGAGCGGGCAGGCGTGGGAGCTCCCTGAGGAACAACCAGTGGAGCCATGGAAAGGACTGCAGGGGGGATGCAATAAATCCAATGTTTTGTGGAGGATTGCATTCAACCTTATGGCTTAATTTGCTGTTTAAGTATTGTAATCAGCAGTTTTCTTAAATGCTTCTGGTAGACAGCTGCTCTCTGCTACTGGAGCAAAATGTGCTCTGGGTTTCAGCCCATTGGCAGCAGTGGGGTGTAAGAGCAAACTCCCAGCCAGAGCGAGATCCTGAACCTGACTGGGCGGGTCTCCCACTGCTCCTCAGTACTTGCGCTGGCAGCACCAGTAATTGCTTTTAGTGAATATTGGCTTTACACAGAGCATATATCTCAGCAGAAAATATCACCTGACTGAAAGAAGCTTGGGAAATAGATTTTATCACTAAATTAGGATAAAGGGCTTTTTAGATATATTTGCAATTAGCTCAGCAGCATATTGTCCTTGTATTCTATTGTTTGTGATTTTATATAGTCTCCTGAGAACATCTTACATTAAAGTTTTAATTAAATTAACTAAAATATTATTTTCAAATGGACTCAACAGCTGCAAGGTATCTGTGAACATTTTGGGCAGGAAGTAAGCATGGTACAGTATCACTATGACTGCAGAGGAGATTGTCTCATAGTTGGCATTAAAAGCCCTTTCTTATAATGTGGCTACACCAGATGGGTTTACAATACATAATCCAATTCAGATAACTAACTGTGACATGCATAAACTTGAAAAGCCAAACCATGAAGATAGCATGGTATCTGAGGTCATATTTGTGTTTAAAAAGTGGAAGCCTCTTCAAAGCTGGTAGTTTTGGTTTCTTTTTTGGCTGCCTTTTATAGATCATCTGAACAGTATTTATTGTTCCCTGTACACTAGGACAGAGTCAAGTGAATTTTGTAGTTGACAGTTCCACCAAAGCTGTCTTCACAATTTTTTTTGTTGGGAAGAGATGCACATGGTCTCATCTTCTGGGAGCTGCAGTAATTCAAAACACAAAGACAAAACGAACCAGGAATCTAAGGGGTGATTGTGCAGGCTGGCACAGAAGATAGAGGTGGAAGTTCATTCCCTCAAACTTTCCTTGCCACTTTGGATAATAATTTAGGCCTGATTCTCAGAAGAACAAAAAGCCTGAAATCCCATGACTTTAGTAATCAATAATCCTTATGCTCCTAGATACTTTCAGGTTTGGACTTTAGTCTCTCCTTATGTTTGTTCCTCACCTTATCTTACTGGGTTGTTAAATGCTCAAAGGACCCTGAGGCACTATGACAATCAGGGAAAAGATGCTAATGCTACAGAAAAACTAACCTCACCATCTGCTGTCCCATATCTCACACAGAAAGACTATTTGTTCATTTTCTGGGAATCTTCTGTCTATACAGCATGTGCTGTACACATACCCATCTCAGAATTCTGTTATATTTTGGGGACTGGCGCACTGTACACCTTCAAACTGGTTTTTAGAATAACTGGACTTCCATCAAACTATGTTTATATTATGAAAAACTTAGAAATACTTGAAACCTGATCCAATAAATTTCTGTACTCATTCACAAAGGAAAAAAACCCTGATACTGGTACTTTAAGATTCAATTAGATGTGCCTCACAATGAATGAAATCTTGCCTTTAGCACATCTCCAATCACTCCTTAGGTGATTACAGTAAAGGATATTGCTAAGATGGCATGATTGCTGGAAATTGCTTTAATATACTGAAATCTTATTTTAATTTTTTAATGTTAACTTACTTTTTCTTTTTCCACTGAAATACTGTGTATTTGAGTTAAAGCAATGTTGCAAGTTCTTTGTTCTTTTTCTTTGGCATATGGAGTGTGTACTGGTTAATCAAGGTCAGCTTCAAGAAGCCAAGTGAAGTCTGTCAGAGGCAATATTTATGAATGGACTTTCACTCTGCTATAATTGAAATTAATGTTGAGTCATTCTTTCCAGTAACTTCATGAACAGACAAATGTGAGTTGACAGAGGGATAAGAGGCTCTCCAAGAGATAGCTCAAAAATGTGGCCAGGGTTATATATCACTTCCTGAAATGATAATACAAATGCTAATTGGTCTAGAGACTCTCCTGGAAGTCATGTAGCAAAAGCATGTTTTCATTTTTATCAGGAACTGCTATTTGCAGAGAGTGAGTCAAAGAGAGAGGGTGGACAAGTTTAATATACTTATTTCAAGGTTAAAGTGTACTTCCCATTAAAGTACACAGTAGTTGTATAATCTTCATACAAAAGGTTAAAGCTGGGCTTCAATATTATCTGCAATAGATCTTATAATGTGTTATCTGCATTTTCTTGTTATACTGAGTTACTTATTATGGTATATAGTCATATTTTGTGAGATCTATTTGCTGTGGACCTCAGTAAAAATATCTGCACTCTGTTGGGATGAAACAGAATCACAAAAGATTAGGGAACACATAGGAATGGAATATATAACATTTTGGCCGTAGAAATTATTCAAAAGAGAAGATTAGGAATACATTTTAATCCCTTTAAGTTCTGTATAGAGACTGTGAAAAATAAGGGTTGGAGAAAATTAGATAAATGCTGTGAGTTTAATGTTACTTTGGGTTTTTTGTTTGTTTGGGGGTTTTTGTTGTTTTTTGTTTGTTTGTTTGATTTATTTTAATTTTGTTTGTTTGCTTGGTTTGGGTTTTTTTGACCCAGTAGAATTTTCAGATATCTTGTTTTATTGAAACCTAATAAGCTTATATTGTTAATTGGAGTGAATTTTAAGTGATTGAAAAACTGATTTCCATTAAGAAACAACAATTATGCTCTAGAACTACTTTTTCCTTATGTCTGAGGCATGAAGTACACTCAAAATTTGTATTTGTTAAGGCTTTGGTATGGAGTATATTGTTAAATAGACACTCCTCAAATAAATGCTAAAATAAATTCTAGAAGATCTTGAAGTTCACCTTTCCTTTCAATTCCTTTCAATTTTTGGTCAGGTGATTTTTTTTTTTTTTTAATCAGTGGCATCTCTCGATTAGTTTGGAGTTTTCAGAGAAATATTAATTGTACTTTGAGTTTTGTTGAGTTTTTTTTGTTCTTGAACAAATGTTATGAAATGCACAGATTAATATTTGCTGTTACTTTGACTGAGGCATGCCAGACATCTGTTGAAGTGTCATGAGGACTTAGGCATGAGCATAATGAGCATTAGGAGGCTTTAATAATAATAATTTTCCATTCTCCCAAATTTGATATTTGAGTTTTATTTTCTAATTTGTAATATCGCTTATTTTGCTTCTTGATTATCTCTGGATACAGAAGAAAGGTTTTTGCTGCGCTCTCAGTCTGTGTTATGTCACTTCTGGAAGTTAAAGTAGAAACCAGCAGGGTACCTGGAGCTGAAAAAGAGCTGGTGTCCTCTCAGTTCTGGCAGCTGGGCATATGCCAATGGTGCATTTTGCCTGCTGTTTTCTTAGGAGGTTCTTGTTAGTCTGTCTGAGCTCCTCAAGGCTTCTCTGTTTTAAACAGTGTCCTCTGCTTACTTCTGAGGTTCACCGTTAAAAACCAATCACTGCTGCTTGAATGGGATTCAACCATGTATTTCCTCCTTGTTTTTCAACCTCTGGTAACTGTATACTTTACCAGTTATCCTGTAGCTCCTCAGTTATCTTTAGAATGCTTTTTGAGGAATTCTCCTCTGACTCTACCAATTATTTAAGTAGCTACCTCACATTCTTGGAGGAGCACTGTTTCTTTTAGGGCCTGACACGTCTATGCTTTATGACCTTACTTGGTGATGTCTTTCCTTAGTCTAAGAGGATCTACTTGGATTTTTCCTGCTTCTCTAGTGCCTGCTTCTCTACTTCTCATGTCTTATCTGAAGCTCCTTTAAATTTGGCATAGGCAGGTACAAAATGTGACTGTGCCAAGAGCATTTATGCCTGTGCTGGGAGATGGTAGAAGTAATCTTAATAGCACTGTTAGCATGTTTTATAGCTCTGTTAAAGAGCCTGTCATCAGATGCTATGTAGTGTGGACAGACTGAATCAAACAATCCTGTCCTACAGGAGAAGTCTTTCTATCACTGTGATTTTTTTTTCCTGGTTTTTTCTTCTGCCTCGTAGTTAAATTGAATCAAAATGCATAATTTTAAGTACATGTGGTTTTTTTTGTTTTGTTTTGTCTTTTCCCTATAGAAATTTGGGTTCTTAAAAAAATAGATGGAAAATGATGAGGCAAAATATTATACCATCATGTCTGCTAACTATTTATATATATGATTGTTTCAAAAGCATACCTCTTCCTGTAAATTCCTCAAAGGGAGTATTTGATTACAACTAACATTGTGTAGATTTTAGTCTTGTAATATTTTTTTCCCTAAGTGCAATATACCCAGAAAAGAAGATACAAATACTATATTTTTGTTATCCTGTGCCTTGTGTTATCAAATACCTCACAAATTACGTTTTCTAGGTGAAATAGGACCCATGCTTTTAAGCATCAGTAATAGTCATGTCAGCCAAAGGGATAAAGCCCTTGCTTATTGGCTGTGGAATGGAAAAGGCACACAGACTAACTTTTAAAGATCTAAACATTTGCACATGCACTTATTTCCTGTCAATGCTGGATTTACTTTTTCATTTCTAATTTATTTTACTGTTGTTTTCATTAACATATAAAGGTTATCTTAGGAATTTGGACAGATCTCCAATCTGTTGAAACAGAAGATCTTTGAGCCTGTGAATGTTACAGGCTTAAAACTTTTTGGTGTGAATAGGACCATAAATGAGTGATCATTTTGCACCTCCAATGGGTAATATAGACTACAGGCAACCTGTGTGGAAATTTTGAAGTAATTTTTCTTAATGAGGGAATTCAGAGGTGTGATAATTTAGATATAAATATTTTTAAAGCTTATTGTAACTATTCATTTGTGGTGACAAGACACGAGTTTTGATTTGTTCAATATGGATAGAATATGCATAAATTAGTATTTTGAGTAGCAAGATTATCACATGCCACCTCAAAAGCTGAGTATAAATATTTATCTGCAGTGAGTGATGTATTTGAACATACATTTATTAGTGAAGCAAAAGAGGTTGTAGATTTGTCAGTGTTGTCACTGGCTATGGCTATGTTCATCTGTGTCACATGAGCTACTCTACAACCCCTGCTTTGGCTGCATCATGGTGCAATGTTTGTGAGGCATTTGGTTGTGTGCGATGGAATCGTTATGGAATGGTTCTCCCTTGGCACCCAGATTATCAATGCAAAGACAAAAGCACTCCAGAAGCAGAGGATGTGAGAGTCTTAGTTGAGACTGTGATTAGAAACCTTTTTATCTGGTGGGAAATGTTTCAAGAAATAATCTTAAACTGGAAATTTAAACCTGATTGTGCAGCTTTGTATTTGTCTTCAGCATTTTCTGAATTCTGGATTAAGACTGACATTGCAAGAGATGTGATTTTGAACAAAAATAGATGTGAATGCTTCATTTTTCCACTTTACTTTTATGTGAATGCAGCTCAATTGTAGGAATAAGCCATCAACAGTAATTTTCCAGGAAGAAAAAAAAGGTGATGTTCTACACTGATATAGATTTTGATGATAAAAATCTATGCATTAGGGGACTAATGTTTGATTCACTGGTTTGTTGTAATTTTCTACATAATCATGCATGGGAAATCTTGTAACCTCAGTTCATAATTTGAAAAATGGTGATTTTCTGTCTCTAACTTCAGAAATTGCTGTACTGAATGCAGCTTTACTGCATTGTGAGGATGTTTGTAAAGTGACATTTTTGATTTATAAAATATGTAACATGGGCCTTAGGTTATTTTTGTAGTTGAAAACATTAGGAGAAAGGTTTGTGTAATGAGTCTTTATTGCCTTTTCATGGGATTATGGTCATTAAAAACAGATTTTATGGATCGTGTCTGGATTTTAATTGCATGACAAAAAAAATCTTTTTTATATTAAGTAATTTGGATTGACAAGAGTTGTTCTACCCATTTTCCAGAGTTCATCATCATGCCTCTCTCTAAGTTTCTTAGATCTTGGATGTTTACCAGCTGTGAGTTTGCACTGCTCCATTGCCTTAGGCTCTGTGCTTTTGCATTCACCTACAAGGTGCAAAGTGGGTGTAGGACATTCCTGCTTAGAGCTGAAGACCCTGTAGTCCACTCAGCCCAAATCCAAAGTGTTGCACCAATGTTCAAAAGCTGTGTTTGAGCAGGGCCAGTATTCAGTGGTGACACCAAGCACATCGCATTCCATGGAAACAAGCTCTTTCAATTGGATGTTGCTGTTTCTGTTGGTGTAGGTCAGGGAGTTGCTTCAGCTGCAACTAAAGAAATGGAAGAAATAAAACCCCATTTCAAGGCACTGCATTTATTGGAGGTCTTCATTTAAATCTGCTACTCTCATAGGGCCAAACTGCACGACAATCAGTAGCAAATGACAAGAAAATTCATTGCCATGGAGCTTATCACTGTGGACTTTGCCAGAAGTATTTGTCTCTTACCTGTCTAATAATTTATAAAGGGCAATAAAGCTGTATTGGAGAACTCTGTGGCTGTGATGTGCTATAGTTCCAGGCTAGAGATGATTTACTCCACCTGTCATCCTGGAGAGCTGCTATGATATAGTATCCAGGTTGCTGCTAAGACATCCATAAGCACCTACGTGATATAGAGCAGTATAATTACAGTATGTAACTTCTCAAAGCATCTGCATTTATAGATTGAAATAAGCTCCAGTCTTCCACCCCAACTTTTACTAAACTCTTCAGTTCACCCTGCAAGAGTTGAAAATCAGAATCTTAGCTATCCAAGGATTCTGTAAGAAAACAACTTTGTGCTCAGGTCCTGCGCCCTTCAGCCCACTGGCTACCATATGTCATGGGGAATTTTAGCTTTGCTAAAACTTGTCCAGTGACATTGTGTTTGTGTGTGCTGATGAACAGGCATTGCTTTTTGACTGAGCTAGCTAGCAATAATTCTCCACAGCTGAACATCTTTGTCCTCAGCCTGCAGAGACAGGAAGTAGTTGCACATGACTTTCTTGAATGAAAAAAAAAAAGAGCCTCAAGTTATAAATTAAATAATTCCAAAGCACCCACCAAACTATGGAATAGAAAAATTTCAGTATTAGGCTCAGGTCAAAATAAAGAAAAAAAGATGATAATTTATTTGGGGAGATCTTCCAAAGTGTGTGATGATGTTCTTGTTTGCTGCCTAGCAACCAGGCCAGCTTTAAGAGTAGGAAAGTATGTGCCTGCCTAATCTATGAAGTGTAACTCTCTACAGAAAAAAGAAATAATTACAATCCTTAGTAATAAATTGAGGGATATTAATTATTGTAGTAAGTTGCTTGCTGTTAATATTGGCAAACTGACAAATGCTGAACCCTATACAGAAAAAGTAGCAAAAAGTTTATCTAATTTTATGGTGAAGGCAAGAAAAGTTGCCTTAGAAGCATTCAGTTCCCATACTGAGTAGGATTAATGTACTGCAATAAGACACATGAGGTAGATGTGACTCTACCCCTGAATGTGGAAGATGTTCTTTTTATAGCTAGTTTACATCAGGTTTTGTGACTGAATGGAAATGGAAATCATCTAGTCTAATACTACAGTATTTCTTCCACAAAGGAGCAGGGTTATAGTTGCAGTAGTAAAACTTAGATGACTCTGGATATTCAGGTTAGATGGTCCAAAAATTACAATGTTGCTTGGCCTTACAGATGCACTTACTGCTCATCATTCTGTATTTTATTTCATGTCATTAGAGGTAGAAGAAGGTTTTTACTTTAATGTATTATTAATTCCCTGTGTGCTGTTCCATATTGCAGTTCCTGGAATTTCCTCTCTCACAACAGAAGTGCTCCCATTTCTGAGTTTTCAAGCTGCATCTACATACCTCAGACAGCCAAACACTTGTGTTAATGACTGTGGTATCTTCTAAAATTTTCCCTGTGATTCAGTTCTACATAGGTTTTACAGCAGGCTCATAATTTAGTCAGCTGAGCACGGATAAGGGTGGCTAAGTGTAGATGCTCACATTTCACTGTGTTGGGATGCTCAAGAACACGGTCTGTTTTAAGCATATGTGTTTGCTAGGCTGTGCTGACAGAAGAGAGATGCCATTTATTCCAATCCAAGTGCTTCATTTTCCTTTTTAATAGTGTAAATATTATAGTAGGAAAACCTACTGCACTTCTTATTTCCACACATTTTTTCAGTGGTAAAAGTAACACTGCAGTATTGCTGCAAGTAGGCAGAAGACTTTTCCTGATAACAGATGGGGAGGATCTTGACCTATCCTTTGTCAAATATCACATGAGTCAGGCTACCTGATTGCCATCAGGCTGCGTGCCTGGGTGGGCGCCAGGGTGGTCAGGTAGGGTATAACAATAGCCATTCATCACACCCAGCCTGTCTCTCCCCTCTGTCAATAAGATAAAATGATCTAATATAATCAACTCTACAGGAGACACCAGGCTTGCTGGTGTTTTGTTCTTGGTGGAGAACCTTGTAAAAACAAGCACACACAAATACCAACAGGCCAGGAAAACTCCCACAACATTTCCAGTGTGGTAACTGATAGCTGTCATATTCATGGACTAAAGTGCTTTGGGGCTCTTCTGGGGTTTGTTTTTTTTTTTTTGCTTCTCCCTGTAGTGGTGGTGTCAGAAAAAAAAAGTAGTAATGTTTGTTTGTTTGCTTATTGCTGTATTTCTGCTGCAACAGATAATGATGTGGCAATGACAATGGTGCCACATGTCTTCTGCCCTTGATGGTGACAGAAAGGAACAGAATAAAGGCAGGTAACAGTGAAATTATGTAAGATAGTAAGGGTCTGGACTAATCCTACGAAAGATTACTGTTTGAATTAAACAGGCCTTGAATACTTTTCTCTGTGCTGTTTCTGGTAAATTTCTGATTAGGTATTAGCTGTTATGTTGACTTTGCACATGCTTGGCTTTGTCCCCTAAATTTTTTTGTCAAAGAACTGCATTCATCTCATGGGATTTGCAACAGTCAGTCTGACAGGAACCTGCATTTATTATTTGAAATGAGGACGATTAATGTAGCCACACCTTATCTCAGTTGTTGTAGTTTAATGCCCAGAAGCCCTGGATGGTCCTGCAGGCCTTATCCTACTATGTGAACAGATTTTGTCATAGAGAGAGACCCTGAAAGAAAACCTGCCATGAAGGATTCATGCAGACAGTCAAAAGAAAGAAATTTTCTTCCATGATTTCCATTCTGTGAACACAGGACTGTCGGGTTTAGTGAGTTCAGTGGCAGCGGTTGAGAATGTCTGCCACATGGGTGAACACCCCACAGTGGTCTGGATGGCAAAATGGGATTTTTCTACTTTGAGTGGTGGAACACACAAATAATTTGTCTGAGGACTCATTATTAGCTATTTAGAGATATAAAAGTAGTTAAATATCTCTCTTTGTTCGGTATTTTTTTTGTGGGACATGTATGATCTCTGCTCTAATTTCTCTTAAAAATTCAACTTTTTGTATGTTTTATGCCACATTTCCTGTTCATACTGACAAATAAAACAGGGCAAAACTTAATTCATTGAAGATATCTTACAGAACACAGTACCTTGTACTGTACCTTTTATTAAAATGGAAAACATTCAAAAAGCATTATATAGTATTATATATATATGAAATACAATTATATGTAAGCATTATGCATTATCTTTTATATAGCATTGCCCTATGAAAAGTGTATATGCTGGCTGTGTATGAGAGTGTGGTTTCTTCAGCTTCTGTGAAGCTTTGGCCATTTAGGCCATCTAAGAAGTGTATGTTTGCTGTGCCTAAATTTAATTCCCAAGACTTTGACTGCAATTCTTATCTCTTGATAATGTTTTAATAAATGCAAGTGTTTTAAGGCCAGTAGGTACCACTGCGATAATCTTACAATTTTCCACATAACAGCTGCTAGATAATTTTATCTACATGAAACCCATAATTTCTAATTTTGTTCAGCTCTAGGCTTGTTCCTGTTGAAATTAAAGAAAAAAAATTGCCCTTGATTTGAGAAGATCATCTGGATGAGAGCTGATAGACCTGGGCCTTGCTGTCATTCTGCAGAGCAGTGAAATTGCTGAGTGTATTTGAGAGTGCTTTATGCTTCCTCTGGTTCTGTTAGTCAGTTTTGTTATGCTTCACTTCCCAGATTCTACTTGGATTAACACCTAAAATTAAATGTGCTCTATATTTTTGTGGTGTTTGTGAGAAGTACATCTAAGTACAAGGAAGCTGAATGGCGGGGGAAGGAGGAAGGATAAAGAAAAATGACTGGTAAAATATGCAGCAAAACATACCCTGCTCATATTTAAAAAATAGTAATTTGGGAACTTCCCTTCTTGCCAGTGAAATGCTCTATTACACTGACATGATGGATTTAAAAGGCAATGAAATCAATAGGATAATTATTTCAAATAATTAATCAAAAGCAGAATATTTTAAATTAATTTTTAGGTGTTAAAACTGAAATAAATTCGGCCTTGAAACAATGTGTCAGTTTTTTAACTTTGAAAATATTGCAGCAAAACTTTGATGACATCTCTTTTTTTCTCCCCTTTTTGAATAAAAATATTTGCCATAGTGGTTGTGAATTTGAAAGATGATGATCAAAATTTTCTTTCTTCTGATGAAAAATTACACTGCATTTATTTGAGTACCTGAATTTCTTCAAAAAACTTTCAATGATATGACTTTACAGCCTACAATAACATAAGAATCTATATTCAAGGCATTAGTATTTGATATGATCTATTTAAGGAGACCATAATTGTAAATATAATTAAATGTAGCTCATAATTTTCATTCTGGGGTTATGTTTTTAGCCTTTTTAAAAGAATTTTATGGCTTCCAGAATTTTAAAGCTTTATTTCAGGTATGTTGCTCTTTGAGCACAGGGTACCACTCAGTTTGAGAGCTTTTTACTGGCTACAGATGAATTTCTTCTCTGAGGTGTCAATAATATGTGTGCTTTAACCCATTTTTGTTGAGCTGGACATGATTGACTTAGGGAGCATGAAGGCAGTGATTTGCCTCCATTTTTTCCAGATGCAAAAGGAGAAATCTCACCCTTCTGCTTCTCAACCAATTTTTCTGCCAACAGTCAGCAGTTTGCTGCCTTCTTAGTTGTTTGCTTTCATAGAGGTTTATTTTGTTAGCTTTTCAGCCCAGAAATGCCGTGTTGGGAAGCCCCATGGAGTGTTGGAGCCGGTGTGGGAGCAGTGGTGGGGCCAAGGGGAACCCCTCAGCTGTAACAGTGGTGGGAGTTTGCACCACTTAATTAGTGGTTTGTCTCAGTCTCTTCTGCCTTCACTCAGAGACAGGATTAAAAAATACATGAAGGAAACGGATTTTCTCGTGTTCAGGCTTGGTTGTTTATTAAATCTTATTAAAAGGTACAGAGTGTTCAACATCACTTCTAGCTACCTGCTAGAAGCAAGGAAAATGGAGGAAGATCCAGCTGCTACAAGGTTTCTTAAAGCTAAACCGTCCAATAGAGAATTAACACCTATATTATGTATCCTTTTAACCCAATAACTAACTTCCCATGACCCTCAGTGTGACACTGACCAACCAGAAACTACAACCTGAAACCCATGATGAGGGAAGATTAACACCAAAAGAGACACTCCCCAAATCCTCCCTCTTGTCCCATACCTATTACTATACTACAAAAAGCTCAAATTTAAAACCCTTCACCATGTGAAAGCATACACTTCTATTTAACTTCATCACTCAAATTTAGAAGCTTTCTCCAAGGCCTCAAGTCAAAAGTAGTGTTCTCCAGGGGGTCAGTGCCTGACAGCACAGGAAGCTCAAAAAGCCCAGGTTTCTGGGATCCAACAGGCAGCCTGCCAGGAGAGAGCCTGTCCCTCACTGCCTCACGCCGAGTGGACCAAAGTGGGTTTGCTGCAGGGAGTGCAGACAGCCCCACGTTTCCCAGCGAGGTGTGGTGCAGATGCTGATCATTAATACAGTACGACTGACGTCGGTAATTGTGTTAATGAAAGCTGCAGTACAGATGTTGGGCAATTGAGTTGGTTTTCAGCAAGCCATGTTGTAAGGGTTAGCTCAGTTCAACAGGAGTGTATGGAAAACTGCAACTTCCTTCTTTCTGCTGGAAAAAAATTATGGGATTTCCTGTTGTAAAAAATCCTCATTCAGTTATGTCGATGTTTTCACGTACTTAGTACTTTCCTCGCTGTCGAATACCTGACCTATGAAATACTGTCACAGATGCAAAAGCTGACTTAATTATTGGAATATTATTTCCCATAATTAATATTATTTATTTGAAGATTTTAGATTTTCTAGATTTTAGTTTTCTTTCTGCCACACCAAACCAGCATTCAAATGTTACATTGCAGAAGAAGCAGCAATACTGACAAAACTTGTCTGTTGGATAATCTGTTTATACAGGGCTTGTTATCCTAAGTGGCTTTAATGGCACGCTGCCGACCGTGTGGAGATTCAGGGGAGATTGTTCCCACTGTGGGAAATATGATGTGTCTCGATGTCTCCTCAGTAGGATGGTTCTGTCTGGCTGCAATGGGCGGATGGCACCATCAGTTTTTTTGCCAGTGAGAGCCTGTGGGGCTAAATTCAGTCCTCTAGGAAACAGGCATAACTTCTTCACTGAAAGAGTCAGTTGATTTTTTTTGCCTGGTAACATCTAGTCTGAATCTGGCCTCTTGTGATATACTGAAATTTGAGGTAGAAATAGGAAAGGCAGTTCAGAGACAATGTCAGAGCTGACCCTCTAACCTGAAAAAGAATTATAAATAAAGATATATTTTGTTAAATATTTCTTTAAATTGAGTTTTTTAATAAAATGTTTTCTCAAAGGTTTGGAAATATTTGGTCTGATTTTTAGCATATTTCTGCCAATTTACATCACAGTCTCTTTGTTCTAGAGTTGATATTGGAAAAAAAATTATGGGTTACTTAGGAAGAAGTCCAATTTTATAGTTTAAATCTTATTAAAAGTGTCAATATAGACAAGTGGTTCAGATTCAGAAGCTGATATATGCTTGAACTTCTGGGCATGTGCCAGATAAATTCTTCTTACCCCTGCAAGGTTAATATATTCAAATATCTATAACCAGGTTGGATGTTGACAGTGAGGTCTATAATAGAAAATGTGAAGAGGCAGAAGAGTGTCTGACTCATGAGATGTTTCATAGCTGCATTGCTGCAAGATGTATTCAACCATGCAGGTGGTGTGGACAGCCTGGTTTTGTGGCATTATCCCAGCTCAGTGTCAGGGCTGGATCTACCCAGTGGGAGGGTGCAGTGAAGATGGAGCTAGGTGAGGGACAACAGACATAATGGCAATGAGGGAAAATCCTATGAGATACCAAGGAAAAAAAGTAGCCAGGCAACAATCCAGGGTCCAGAGAGGTGGTGGAGCCTCCATCCACAGTGACACTCAGAACTCTACCAGACAGGAGCTCTCTCAAATCAAAATTAATTGTTCTCTGACCCTGCATTTAAGCTTAAGACTGTGTCCTCTTGTTCTGCAGGCAGCAACTGACAGAATGAGAGGACACAGGCATAAGTTGCTCCAAGGGAAATATAGGTTGGATATTAGGAAAGGATTTTTTATGGAAAGAGTGATAAAGTCTGCCTGGGGAGGTGGTGGAGTCACACTGGATGTGTTTTAAAAACGACTGGATGTGGCACTTGGTGCCATGGTTTAGTTGAGGTGTTAGGGCATGGATTGGACTCGATTATCTTAAAGGTCTCTTCCAACCTAGTGATTCTGTGATTTCAAAAGGCTGACTTCCATGACATCAATTTTTTTTTTCTCTCATTGTGGCACTAGCATGGTCATGCAGGAAACCTTCTGTATCTCATTACTTGCATTTGGTGGGCATCACAAATAATTTCAAGCAAAACAGAAAAAGCTGTACGTTTTTATACATATAATTACATATATATAGTAATCATATATGAATTATAATATATTATAATTATATTTATATATAATTATATATACTTATATAACAGGCATTTAAATTGGGACCTTATTTTCACTAAATCAATGCTAAAGCCAAGACAAAAGAATCCCAGGTACTTGGGCTGATCAGGACAATTAACCTTTTGTTTTGGGTAAGCCTTGTGTGTCTCTCATACTGGTCAGCAGCTGGTGTGCATGCCTATTGATTTAAAAATACATTATATTCTGGATAAAGTTTACTGTGTTTGCTCATTTGGGGCAACTTTGAGTATGCCAAGCTTCTGGTTTGTGATAAACCATGTTTCATGAACCTACTGCTTGGAAAGAAAAGGAGAAAGAGGTAATGAGAACAACAGGATTTGTGTGCTTGAGTGATATTGAAAGCAATGTAGTCTGACTTTCATTCATAATGTTCATTCTCACAGTTTCATAAGAATGAATCACAGTTTTGATCTGGTTTAAAATGAGCTTCAGTTGATCAGGTCAATATAATGATATAAAACTGAAATAAAGAAAGTGATAACATTCATCAAGAGAAGAAGGAATTGAGTTTCCAGGGGATGCAGTCTGCCCTCCAGCTCAAGCTGGAGCTCAAGCACTCCATCTTGAACAGAATTTTTTTAATGTGATGTGATTGCTAATATGAGTAGCAGCAGCATCCATTAGCTTTATTTTGGAACTCTAAAAGATGTGCGAAATTCAAATCCAGATGCAGACTGGTCCAGAATTATGATTCATTCTTCTATTTAAGAAACATAAAAAATATCACTCATAAACCTTAGATGTTGGGTCAGGTTTTATCTCAACAAGTCTAGTGTGTTTATATTAATCTAACTTCAGCACAAATAAACAAGTAAGGTGTTTATCATTTGGAGTTGCACTGAATATAAATCTATAGTTTGTGTGTTTTTAAATGAAGCTCATTCAGTAAAAGCACAATCTGGATGTTAAGGGTATGCCATGTCCCATTCTGAACTATTTGTGTTTCTTGCTTAATGTATGATGTCTGTGAAGGGGTTAACACACACAGAACTACAGCTTTCATGGGCAGAGGGTGTCCTTGGGACAGAGATGGTTCAAGGGGGAGAAATGATTTGCCAGTGCAAGCTTTTGGTGATGTAGTGCTTTTAACATAATATCTTTTTGGAGGGTTTTGGCAGAGGATTCTCTTGTGGCATCTGACAGTACAGGAGCTGTCTTCCTCCTGCTGCCAAGTACTGTTTCACTTACACTTAGTCAAATTAATGTCTTCCATTTAATAAAGTGAACTGGTTTTCTAATTTCTCTCTTGAAGTCTTTAACACTAGTACTGTAAACAACAGACAAACCCTAGAATTTGTTCCAAGGATTGATCTGGAAACCAAAATGGAGACAAATGAAGGTGAAGACCACCTTTGTGACCATTCAAGCTTTCCTCCTTTACCAGAGGTAACTTTCTTCCTGTGGAACATGGCCTTGCCTTTTCAGTGCAGCACAGTACTGTGAGCAGCTTCAGCAGAGCAGCAATGACCTTTGAGTGCAGTGTTTGTTAGTGCATATATCATGGAGGCCCTCACTAACTCTGATGTGCTGTGCACTTCATTTGAGATGAAACATCAGTATTATCTTCTTTCATGGCAAAAATGCAACAGTTTCCAGTTACTGCTTACAAATACCAAAGCATAGTAGAGGCTGCAATTTACTTCAGGAATAATTTCCATTATCAATGAATCATCTCCTTTTTTTTTTTTTTTTTTTTTGACAAGAAAGAGAAGT
>VXBI01010007.1:4178101-4303743 GCA_013397375.1 Toxostoma redivivum
TATAAAAAATTCTTCTTTTTTTTTTTTTTTTTAATTAGACAAGAAAGGCAGGCATGCCAAGTCCCAGTGCACTAGCATATTAGAGAAAACTTATAATAAAGATGTGTACTTTTCCAATAAAGTACTTGGTGCATCTCTTTGCAGAACAGCCGAGCAAATTATTTAAAATATTATAGCCAAGGAATTCCTACTTTCTCATTATATATTAGGTGATTACTATAGGACTTATGCATGTTCCATTCCCTGGCCCTTCAGCAACTGCACTGCTGTTAATTTGCTCTGTTAATTTGTTAATATAGCTCTGTTGTTAAAAATGGTTATATTTTAGATTAATATAATTGAATAGCATTTCTAATGACAGACTTAGGATGCCTCCTCCTTTTGGATAATGTGATCTGAATAAATGTGGGGACTAGGAAAATAAACACAATTGCTGTGTTTTACCATGTTGTGTAAACTGTTAAGAGTCCTTTCTGGTCTTCCCTAGGGATCACTGTCATAAACTTGTCTATAATATGCTCAGACTAGCCTTGATCTGTGAAATGAGACTGCCTTTTGCTTTCTGTTTCTGTGAATTGCCAGAGTCTCTCAGTAAAATACATGTCTAAAAATTCCCCATATGCATTTTGAGTCAAAACAAATCTCTCCAATATGTAAACAGATATTGCTTTTCTGAAAACTAGTGATTCTTTGCCTGTATCTATTTCCCTGCATCTGGCTAGATATTCCCTCCTTTGTGCTAGAAACAACGTGTGTGTGGCCACATGTTCAGCTGTATTACAAAACCCATCCAGATAAGCTAAATAAAACAAAAGAAACTAAAAAAAAAAGAACCCAAAAGCCAATTTATATGCACTGTGGGGTTTAAAGAGGTCTAGCTAAGTGAAAGACTGAAACTTGGGACTTCCTTTTGATGAGTGTTATCTCAGATGCTTTACCACAAACTCAGGATCCTGTAGAGGATGCTGACTGATCTCATTGAGGATTTTTTTTCTTCAAGATGAAATTGTGTATTTCAAAAGAGTTGAGAAATCACTACAGATGGATAAGGGCAGAACACATTTGTTCATCTAGATCAGTGTTTCTAGCTTATACAACTAACCTCATTTGAAACGACTGAATAATTCAAAGTAAGTAAAGGCTGAATTTCCATTAATATTCTTCTTTACACTTTACCATAAAATCCCCCAACAACCTCCTCCCCAGATGGTCCAAAGTTTAAGAAAGGATTAAGAAATCATTAAATAAAATTACTTTGCAGAGCACGAGGCCATCTTTTTCTTCCTTTGGAGGTCAACCAGCCAGTGTTGCTCTCCTGTGCTTCCATGGTCAGTTCTCAAAGCCTGGCCATGGTGTGAGCTCTGTCAGCTGAGCCTCTTGTGGCTACGCCAGAGTCATGAGAAGCTGTCTAAGCTCCTATTACAATAGTGAGAATTCAGAAAAAGTGGGAATAGAGGAAAGTACATTTGATCTATTTCTCTTTTTGTCTAGTTCATGCACCCTGCTTCATGTTTATTCACTCATGTCGATCCACTGTTAGGGACAGAATCTCCTCTCCAGTTTTAAACTGGAGCAGTTGCATGTTCCAGCTGTTCCTGTGGAATTTCAGGAGACAATGATGTATTTCAAATCAGTACGGTTTTCATTCTGTCTTCCTTCTGCCCCCCAGTTGCAAATTCCTGATCTGATTCCTAGTTAATAGTCTGACTGGAACAAGGGAAGGAGCTTTCTTCAGCAGATGCATGTGTTTCAGTGCTAGTTCTTGTACATGTAACTTCCTGCTTATGAGCAGCTTATTTCTGTGGAGTTTTATTTTCCCAGGTAATCAGTGTTGCATGATAATTATCTTAAGGAATTAAAAATAACTTTTGAAAAAATAAGTTTTTATTAAGACATAGTGAATAAATTTACAAAAAATTCATTAAGGATAGATTCTAGAAAATTGACCAAGGATGGGAGGTGGTCGTGACTAGAGTCTCAACTTTAACCTGGGAAAACTGCTTCTGTCTCTCCACAGAAATGCCAGACTTCCTCTCTAAAATGTTTTGAGATGCTTGAAAATTCCTCAGTGAGGATTAGGTATGATTATTTCAATATTTTTAGGTTATACAAAACTTGTCAAATGTAAGTAATACTAACCTTACCTCTAGAGGGCCTGTGCAGTTTACTATTTCCTCTTTTGTGTATCCATCTTATGTCCTGTGCAAGAACAACATGTTATTGTAGTAGTGTATCAGAAATATTTGAGGCTTCATTGCCAGTGAGCCCCAGGGGCCTGTGCACTGCTTATTGCTCAAGCAGTTACAGCAGAATAGCAGCCTGTTACCAACTGCCTGAAAACTCCTGAAACCTTCTGCCTTTGTTAATTTAATTCCAATTTTTTTTTGGTGGCTTAGTATACTAGAAAACAGGATGTAGGGGAGAGAATTTGTAGGCTTTTAGCTGTATGTCTGAGGTACAGTAGTTCCATATTGGGGGTGGTATTGCTTTACTTCAGCTGATAGGTTTGTGTGTAGACACATGTACATTGACTACAGTCTGGTTTATATCCTTTCAGCTTGCACCTGATAAATTGCAGAAAGAAAAGCCCCCTACAAATACTAAATAGGGATAAGTGAAAACAAGCCATGAATTTGTTCTGTTAATGGGCTCCACATGTTCTCAGATCTGCCTTCATATTTTGTCTATTTTTTTTCCTAATCAGCAATTTGAGAGCTGTACAGCAAATTAAGAGAAGAGCTTTCAACAACCATAACTAAACATGAAACAGTTATGATAAAGAAGTGCCTTTGGATCCCCTCAGATTCAGAAAGAATGGGAAAAAACTAATTTCCTGAAGAAACTTTTCCCATTCATTCTGCATAATCTCCGCTAACCCTGGTTCCTATTCTCATAGGATGATTCCCCAGTCAGCACATCTGCAGAGGTGTGTGGTTATTCTTCTGTGTTACAGCCCGGAGCACCTTCAGCTGTGACTTTCACTTCATCTCACCCAATTTAACTCTCTCTAAGTACAGAAGGCTAATAATGAGCAGGTTGCCAAAGTTTTTAGAGAAGCAGCAGGAAACATCTTAATGCAACTGTCAGTCTGTGCACGTACTGTGGGCGCTTGCTCTCTGATAGCCTGGAGCTTAAAAGCGCTGTTCTCTGCCAAGGGAGAGGCGGCTATCTTCAATCTGGCATCTGAGAATGACAAAGTGATCTATCAAGCAGAATTAGGAGCACAGATCCTTCCTGTTCTGTTTAGCTTTGTAATTTAATCTGAGTCAAACCAGAGGCCTGGCCTGAGGAGAAGTGCTCCTTCAAATCTAATGAAGCAGTCCCCCGATTTACCATCATGCAAACATTAATATGTAAACTTACTATGTATATAAAAGATAAAAAGGCATATTGTATCTGATAGAAGTTACTTTTCAAGGTATGCTGTTTCTGAAGCTCTCCTATTGGATTCTCCTTCACACTCTCGGCAGGCTTTCACAGCTACCTTTCTTTTTTTCATGCACTCCAGAGATCCTGGCTGAATTCCTACCCCTATGCCTAGGCATATTCCTGAAAATAGACTTAAAAGTGTCACATGGAGCTTGTGAAAAACTTCTCTGGGCTGCCAGTAACTTGGAAGATTTGATAAGTCCGCTTGTGACTTCACTGATTTTTGTCATGACCATTCTGTTCATGTACTTTTGTCTAGGGAATGAACTTTGTGTTTTCTGTACTAGATGAATGTGGTCTGTAATAAGACTATCCAGACATTCTGGTTGGAGTTTTTATTATTTGGGTTGGTTTATTTGTTTGTTAGTTTTGTTAAACTTTTTGTGTGTGTTGGCAGCTTGAAAAAATACTTTGAAGTTACAATGACAGCATATATGTATGTAAGATATGGTAGGTAAAGATGCAATAGAACATGTGCATAAAGGAGGAACTTGCAGTTCCTCAGATCAGCATAACTTTTTCACCATGTCCTATTTCTCTTCCTGGAGTGCTGCTTCATACCAGCTGTGCAGTGCTGGTATAATTATGAACATATTTATAATACACATTTAATTAAGAGACTAGAGGTATTGAAATACAGAGTTTAATATTTTCCCCTAAAATGGCTCATGCAAAAAAATCATTGACCAAGGATACTTTCATCTGACTTCAAAGGCTTTATTTTTCATTCTGCCTTGCTTCTCTTCCACTCCTGCTTCTCTGTGTCATTCCTGGTGTTTTCATTGTAAGTTTTCTGGTAGAACCTGTCTCTCATCTCATATCTGTCTAGCACATCACAAAAGGACAGTAACTTCAGAGGGCTTTCTGGGTAAAACTGTTAAAAACATAGAAATCTCTCTGAAGAATAGTAAAATGAGTATGTTCCTTTTGTTGCTGCTCAGGATCTGGTAAGAGATCAGCTAAGGTATAGAAGCCTAAATATGTGTGGCTTCCTTCTGTGGACCCACTTAGAAGATTAAACTTATTATCAGGGCTCCTGTGTTTGTTTACTGCACAACAAAGTTTTAAAGATGACATAAAAAGTCATTACAGATGCTAAAATATTCTTAAATGTTCCACAGTAATGCAGTGTAAATAACGGCAAATAGTAGAATAGAAATGCTTTAAAAACAACACTCCTGATGAAAGTTGTGAGTACCTTCTAAAAAGTGGATGATTTGGCTGGAATCCTAGGCTGGCAGAGTCTTCTTACAGTTGTGCATTCTTAAGGGAAACACCATTTAATTGTTCTTTTTCCTCTGAAGTTCAATATTGGTGCACAGCCTTAAACCAAACTAACTCAACAAATCTCTCTTTGGGCCATTTGAGTTCAATAACCTAACTTGGCTGTGGTGATTTTTTCACAACAGCTAAGCTCAGGCTGGATTGCCTGAGGCATGTGTTCCATTCCCTACTTTAACCTCTGCTGCTTTCCCAAATCCTTGGGAAATTTTGAAAACTGAGTTTCCACTTGGAATGAAACTGGCTGTAAGAAAATAGCACAAGCAATAAAGTGTAGCATAGTAGTGCATGCGTTTAGTGCAAACTTCAAGTTTCTTTAGCTCACTTGTGGCAGTCTTCTGCAATTTCCTTTTTTCATCTAGCATAAGAGCTATTAAAAACTGATATGCAAATGAGGTAATGTTAGTTAATTTAATTTCTTTAGCAGAATACACAGATAGCAATGGAATACTCCTTTTCATCTGTTATGGGGAAGGTTCTGGGATTCTCTCTTTTATCCCCATGTCATTTTGCTGAGTAATTTTCCAGTAATTCAGGAGTTGGCAGCCGTGAAGGGCTGTAGCAGGAGCAGCATGATGCTCTGACAGCTGGATAACTCCAGCATAGGCAGTAGGCCAGTAAGGGCATTGCAAAAGTGTCCTGATTACTCTTCTGAATGGGGACAGCAGGCTGGTCTTTCCTCTGTAGAGTTCTGTCAACCTGATGTAGAAACCACTTGACATGCCTTTGCATCCCTGGTTTTATTCCATGCTGCTCATGCCTGTATAGGCATGTACTGCCTAAGCTATCCAGACATTTGGTGTGTTTGAGGCTGTTGTGGTTTTCTGTATAGTTCCTCTGGTCAGGTCTATTTGACTCCGGGAAACATAGCAACAGATAGCAACTAAAAAGAAAGCTGTTTAGCTGGTTTTCTTTGCTGCATTTTTCCTTGGAGATAGCTTTTACAATTTGAAGTCAATGTTAGAGAGCTGTGGTGTTTGACCTTTAGCATTTCCTATGGAGAACACACATGTGCAGATCACTTCTTCCTCCCAGATGCCAAAGGCAGCTGAGCTGTGATTACAATGGAACTTTGATTCACATTATCAAAACACTGTGTAAGGAATCACAACTCATTCCCTTTTGCTTCCCCAGATGGATCGGATCTTTTAGCTGCTTTGTACTCTACTTTTTTTTTTGCCAGGAATTATTATGTTTCTACATATCCCTGACAAGCATACCTGGCTGAATGAAGACCTGCTTGTCATCAGTAGATTCTAAGCATGCACATGTTTTATGTATCAAATCTGGAATATTTCTCATGTAGCCCTCTTCAGTGTAGGATCAGAAAAATATCTCAGGTTGCTGTTGGCACTTTCATTCCTTATTTAGTTGAAACCAACAACTGTGTAGTTGTTCCAGCCTGTAAGAATGTGTTAATTGACCCAAAGTGCAGAAGTGCTCAGGGTACAAGCAGCAGATAACAGAGAGGCTTTTCTCTGTCAGTAGATAAATTGACATCACCACTGAAAACAGTGGCACAGCGTTAGTAGTGCCACTCTGCTCTCAGTCTCAGGCAATGTGCTCAAGTGCAGTACTACATTAATTTTTTTTCTTTTGGACACCAAAGAACAGCCATACCAGCAGGGAAAACCAAGCCTTCTCCCCTTCTCCATAGCCTTGGGCTAGAACATGTATTATTAGGAAGGAATGATTAATATAAAAATAGCAACTGTTCTCTGGTAATGGGTCTTTGGTGGTTTGGTTTATTTTGGTATTCTTTTTTCAGTTCATATGAGAAATGTATTCTTTTGTTTGTTGGTGTCTTTTTTTCCCCCCTTCACGTGCTCATAAATTTGCCATATTTGGGAGATTTTCTTACATGCAAACAAAAAATATGCTCTGTTCTGCCAAACTTCAAGTTCTTGCCTAATAAGAGATAATGAAAAATTTCAGTGAGGTTCCCAGATTCCTGTAAAATACGAACAAAAATATTGCTCCTGTAAGGGTGGAACTTTCAACAAAGATTGTTGAAGACAGGCATCAGTATGCAAAATTCATCCCAGGTGGCAAAGGCATAAAAAGACTGAAATCAGGGGTCACAGAATAGGAAGTATTGAGCAACCTTAATAATAGGTGGTGCTATCAGACTTGCCTATAAATAATCCACATTGTCAGGAAACTAATGGATATTCTACATTCAACATTCCTATGAGTCAAGAGTAAGTGGTTCACCAGATTTTCATTATTGGTGTAGCTGCAGCTTTGTTTAAGTATTATGTCTGCATTTGGGACCAGGGAAAGTTATAAGAATCCTTTCAACAATGGGTGCTCTGTGACAGCCACCTTGCCTTGCATAAATAGCTGAAATCCTGTAGGTGTGTTTTCAGAAGAGTTGTTGCCACAGCTTGGGAAATGGAGGCAATCAATATGTTTTAGAGCTTTTTGGGAATGAAGGATGTCCACAAAAGATTGAGAGAATTGATGTTTATTTAAAAAATAACTTTGAAAAGCAGGTGTGGATCTTGCAAATTTTTTTTCAGATGCAGGGAGAGTTTCTACCACTTGCTGGCAGAGGGGGCTATCTGTCCATGGTTGGCAGAACATCCTCCAGTCAGGAAACACGGCAGGGGAATCAAAGTCACTCTCAGGAGTAGTGTGGTACACAGGGCAAGGAAGCAAGAAAAACATGAGTTAAAAGTGTTTCAGTGATTTTATTGGATATAACAGACACCCTTCCTTAGAACCTCATGGAAGGGGACGCAATATTTGACCTCTTACATCACTAAAGATATTTACTAATATTTTTCCCCAAACAAAATGTTTGCTAAATGTACAAGACAGCCAGTAAACTAACATAAAGTGTCAAAGAATAACATTTCAGCCATTGTAAAAAGGTAGACAGGAGCTGTACAGGAGAAATTCTGATGTTAATTCAGTTTTAAGGCAGTTACCTGTAGACATTGGTAGACTTATTTAATTCTTCATGCCTATTCTTGAATTATGCTGATAAGGCAAATTTAAAAGCAAAAGCCCCCTAGATTCTTAAGTTTCTGCTTCAAGATTCCAAGGCTAGAATGGGTAGTAAACAGGCAGAAATCTTGTTTGAGGAATGCTGTGGGAAGTGAAAAGGTTAATTTGATGTGTGTCTCTGTTATTTTGGAAATACAGAGGGAGAAAAAAAGATTTTTAAACAGCAAAAATAAATACCTGATAAGATGCCTTAATGAAAGAAGAGAGATGGAACTTGCCATAAACAATCCCAATTCAGCAGAAAACCCTCTGTGACTAGTGAGTACTCTTGTTTGAATACAGTACTTTGAGCTTACCTATCCACTCCTTGACTCTCATGTATAAACTAGATCTGAATCTAAGGATGAAAAGAACTACCAACACCTTCTCTTAGGAAGTAAAGTAGTTGGAGGGAATGTAAATGACATCCTGAAGTTTAGGTGGGATTTGACCATGCATCCTGGCTATGCTGCAGCATCCAAGTGCTCAGCATGAGCCAGTTCAACTGGTTGCACATATATTTTCCTTTCAGGTGTTTCTTTCCCTGCTGCTGCTGTGTGATCTGCCCAGGCTCAAGCATGCTTAGGTGTGTGTGCAGGATACTGCAGCCACAGCAGGGGTGGAGCAATTAGACTGCTCTTGGCTGGCAACCAGAGCACTGCAGTTTGAAAATAAGCACTATTGTATTTACATAGGGTACACATTTCAGAAGTAAGGCACAAGATCTGTACATTTGAATACACAGTCTGTATTTCTTCTATGTGGGGTGTAAACTCCCCCTTTCCTGCCCCACATGTCTACATTAACTAAAGGCCACAGGGAAACCCACATAATTAAAAGGCAGCAAGGTCATGAGCTGGTTATGAGGCAATTTAGGTTTCTTGTGCAGGCCTGCTGGGTCGATAGAGATACAAGTCTGCTCTCCATAGGAACAATGATCTTCTTTTGTAAAACATGAAGGAGAAAAACATGATTTAGGAAAGCTTAGTGCCTCACTGAGGCTTAATTGCATTTTCAGAGATGCATATAGCATTCTGTTTCACTTCAGGATGCACAGGACTGGTCCTGTCACCATGGAAGTATTAAGTCTGAGATGTATCACAGTTGAAGTAGCATCCCAGTTGAAAATAACATCCGAGTAAACATTTACTCAACTGAGAAACTGAATGTGGAAAATACTGCTTGAAAAGCTGCTCATTGCTATGAAACAGGACTAGGGGGAAAAAAAACACAATTTCCTGAAATTCCATTTGGTTTCACACCTCTGTGGTTCTCAGAAATCCCACAAAGAGTATGTGCTTGGTGAATGTCAGCTGACTTTAGAGAGTGAGCATGTGTGAGATGGCAGATTTTAGTCACTCACCTGAGCCAGGAGCCATGTTTTTATCATACCAATACATATTCATCAATCTCTAGAAGCTCCAAAAAGTACATGGGCAACTTAAATTGTATAACTGCTTCTGATGCTCACTGTTCAATATTTTTATCACTTTTCTGCCCCAGCCTTGCTATAGAGATGGTAAAAAATGTGACAATGCCCTTTGAGATTAATAATTATGTCAATTTTTAATATTTACCAAACACACTGATACTTCCACTCCGTGGAAGCTCAGTGTTTGTGCATCCATAAGCAAGACAGATGCCCAGAGGATGGCTTGTGACTTGCAAAAGAGTCATAACTAATTTACATATAACTTTATTTACGCATTTTAACAGCTTATTTCACATTCTGTTAAGATATTTTAAGAGTATTGGGCAACAACACCAGAATCACAGGAAAGTTTTTTCCTTTCCTTGTAACGGAAAGAAAATTCAGATTTTAGATTGTGCACCTCTTATGAGAAAAATGAGTTCTTAATTTGGTCCTTTCTAAATGAAAACAAATAGCTGAAGGAAAGGAAGTGCAGACTATCTGGATGGTGAAATCTCATCCCAGGGTTAATGTTTTTAGTTATCAAGGGACAAAACAAGATCAGGTCTTCAATATTTTAAATTTATATCCTTTCTGTTTAAATTTCTTGTATTCAAGATTTATAGTCTTCATTTGAAATATATTACTTTACCTCCATCAACCATGAGTGAAAGACTAATACAAAGCCAGTACAGTTCAACAAAGTCAGATTCTCTTGCAGGCTGAATCTGTACATTAATCTAGCCAGTGAATTTCAACCTAATGGCATGGCATGTGATGCATATGATATGGTTAATTTTCTTTCAGCTTTTTCTGCTCAAGAGCATTTATCAATCTATAGCTCAACTGCTTATATTAATGTTTTCTTGAGAGTAAAATGGCACCCACCTGTGACAAACTGTGAACAATGGATCATGAGCCATGATTGTATTTAGTGCAGCCTGGTAAAGGAAAAGCAGCATGCACTTTGAGTACTGAATACTACTTTAAATAGTGTTACATGGAGTGGTGATGTCCCAGCTGTCCTGAATTCTAACAGCTCTCCCTACATCTTTGTATGAGGTTAGATCGATCTGTTTCTCATTTAACTAACATCTGAATTCTTCTGCAGGTGCAGGATTTGTTTTGATGTACTCCCTTGATCTTGACCCATATCTGAATAATTGAGGATTGGGTAGAATCTTTTATAAATGAGCTAATCATTATACATTAAAGCCTATTAGAGTCAATTGGTTTAATTCCCAGTAGAGCTAGTGAAGTCCTTATCTGTGTCAAAATCTTCACAACAAAAGGACTGCCTGTAGCAGAGAAGATAAGCTTCCCTCCCCTTTCCTCCTTCTGATGGTACTTTTAAAGTATCTCCTATGCAAAGGTGGCCACGTGGAATTAGCTGTGAGAGCAGGTGTCAGACTCGTCAATAACTAGCTAAATGTCAACAGTTTGTGTGTGGGGTTTTTTTTTAATCCTTTAAATGATGCATGGCAAACATTGATACAAGGGTGCTAATGGCAAAATGATTGTAAAAGCATGTTTGCCAATGTTTACAACTCAGTGAGCAGTAATTCAGCAAAATTAGGGTATGTAAAATCTACTGCTGCACTGGCATACTCGGTCCCTGTCTGTAACCCAGTGTCAGAAGACACTGGACCTCCCGTGCACCTGCAGATCAGGCCTACAAAGCCATACTGTCTTTTCTGAGCTCCACGTGCAGGACACTGCTAGTGCATAGCCCAGCCAACTGCCTGACATGTTTGGTAATTAACACAGAGACTGGAAATTGGTTTAACTCAGAGATTGGAAATGATGATGCAAGATAGACTGCAAAAATTATGTCTATATTTTTTAATGGCATTTGTTTAGTTGAAAAAAGAAACAAAAGTGGGGATTAGCATACCTGTAACCTTGAACTAACCAGTTGGGAAGTGAAGATTTATGATGTGATAACTTTGAAAATGGAGGAATAAAAATCAAGTGCTATAAAAAGGGATTTTACACAATAAACAGTAGATAAATTGGGAGTTTCATTCTGTTTGGTTGGGGTTTTTTTGAGGTGGGATGTGGTTTGTTGGGTTTTCTTTTAAGAGTTGTTAGAGAATGGGTTATTAATGTATCTTGTTATAAATGCAGAATTAGGAAGTGGTAACTGGTTTTAATGGGAGAGGATGTTTTCTTCTGCAATATCCAGAACACACATAAATAATATACATAGTTGGTTCAATGCAGATTTTGAGTGCTAATACTTCTGCCAATAACCTCAACCCACATATGAAGGAACTGAATTTCTTGAGTGAGATTGGGGTCATTCAGCCTCTCTGCTAATTTGTTTCTTGTCCATTGCCAGGCAGACATTGCCAAGTACAGTGCGTCAGATTGCATGGCAAGAACATGATATGTTTTATCAGGATCTGCCTGCCAAAGCTGGTCCACATAATATTTTGAATTGCTTTCAAACTACAATTCCTAAGAGAGGGGAGAAAGTATGATGCTCTAATCTTCCTCATTGGAGACTTTTTCTGTTGCATATTTATTAAAAATATTCTTAAAACAAAACCAGAACTTCCCATTAATACAGGAATACAACATTAGTTATATTACAATTCTTTGATAGTATTAACCATAGGCAAAATTGGAATTTTATAACCTCATTTTCACCAAATGAATGAGTCTTACTGGGATGATATAAAGCTGATTGCTGTTTGTTTTAAGTTGTGAAAGATTATATATTCCACTTATTGAAGTAGACAGGGAAGTAAATAAGAGGAGGGTCACCTAAACTTAAAGATGTGCAAATTGCAGCACAGCTAATTCCTGGAAAATTATTTTTTAATTTATCGAGACAGGAACAAAACTAGAGCACACACTCACTTTGGTGCTCTTGTTTTCCTGCATTTATTAAGCTAAAACATGTCCCTTAAATGATGGCTTAAGAAGAAATAGAAGATAGAATTTTTGGAGACAAGGACTCTTCAGGAGTCACTATATAATTTCTATTCATTAGCACAGTGCTGCTGGAAAAAGTGCAAAAAGATAGAGCCCCGTAAATGCTTGCCAGTGGTGGGGACAGCATTGTCCCCAGTTTTGCTGCAGGTCCGTCCCTTGGCAGAGGAGGAGTGGGCTGTGCCGCACATGCACTGTGACAGAGCTGGGCTCCCTGTGCACAGCCTGCCGCACATCACAGCACAGCGGGGCTGCTCTGATTCCTGCTGCGTTTATGGAGGTCAACCTGACTGAGAATCACAGGATTTGTCCTGACACTGCACCTTTCCTGTGTTCTCAGCCAGGAGTAGAGCAAAGAAAAATTGCATCTACATTAACTGTAGAAGAATTTTCTGAAACTGTCCTAGAGGGCACTAAATCAGTTGTGGTATCGATTTTGTAGAAAAGACAGCTGCAGAGCAGATGTAAGGACTGTGATAATCAAAATCATTAGCTTCAAGCTTGAGATAGTTTAAGCTACTTTGTTGTACACTCAAACAGATGAGCAAGACTAGTGAATTATCTAATGAGTGCACAACCTAAAATATCAGGTTTATGTTGCTCTTAAAAAACCTGAACAGGAAGATGAACATGTGAATATAGTGTGCAATTGGTTGAGTTAGCTTGGTAAAATTTTGGTCCCATCATTCTATCCAATCCAGCTGGAGATGTTGAGAGAAGGAATGGCTCAGAATAACCATAACCCAATAGCTCAGCCCTATCATGTACCTGGTTGTAAAACCTAGGTGCAAGCTGTATTAATAAAGTAGGTTTTTAATTATTTTTCTGAAATCTGTGCAGTATCAAAATGGGGTAGTTTATGTTTTTTAATATAAACTATATTTTCAATAGCTACTTATATATTGAAGAATTTAAGATGAAAGACCTCTCATAATATTGTTAGTCGGAAGCCCTGCTTCCTTGTATATCTTAGCATCTAGACTTGAGGAAATAAATGAGCCAGTTTAATATACTGAATTTTCCCAAGTGTCTGTCAAAAAAGTTTCTTTATGTACAGAAGATGGTGGCTAATTATGACTACAACACAGACAATAATGAGGGAATTAGTTCACCTTCTATTCACTTTCAAAATGGAGACCTTTTCTCAAAGTAATGCTTTCCATCTGGTCTGAGATTTCACCAAACTTCTGGATCAGGGAAGCAGAAGTTTGATGGCTTTGCAGCTTGATGTTCTCATTGCAATGTGAAATGTGGAGAGTGTATTGTGCTGGGCTGAGTCAATCATTTGAATAAACAGATATGCTTGGCTTATGGGATGTAGTGGAATAAGTGTTTTGGGCTTGTGTTCTCCTGTGGGGTATATGGATTTAGGGAGCAAAAGGGGAGGGCAGGACAACTTTCTAAGCTGTAATTTTTTGCATTAAACTGCTGTGTACTGATCATTCTCTGTACTTTGGTAGAATTTATGGAGGTAAACTAGTTTTTGAAATCCCTTTGCTCCAAGTTAACCATGTGGTTTTTTGATGTGTGGAAAGCATTTTGGACACTAACAGTATGGTGCAAAATATTTGGTTGGTTTTTGTAGCTTAGAGGATGGCTCTGTACTAGATGGCAGGTAAGAATGTCCATGCTTGTATAAAAAGTGGAAAAATTTTCCAATAACTGTCTTGAAAATGGCAATTAGTTAAAAAATGTTATGTAGGTAATAACTTTTTGATGAATCCTTTAAGAGGGAGCAAACTGTATGGGGAGGATCAGCAAACTGGATGAATCTGTTAGAATTTTCATCTGAAACTCGTGTGTAGAAAGCATCCCAGATAGTCATGGCCTATACTGCATTGTATATCAAGAGTGAAATGCTGGTGTGCTTAGAGAAATGTCTTCTAGCCACCCACTGCATTTCAGGTTTCTGTGACCTTATTACCATTTCTCTCTTCATGAAAGCTGGTGATGAAAGTGCACTCAATAGACCTCTTACCATTATCCAGCCTGTTTCCTGTGATCTTCTTAAAAGAGTTAGGGAGAATTCCTAGCTGGGAAATGAATCTTAGGGTTAATGCAGTCTATCTTATCTCAGATCCCACTGGGAGAATAGGCTTTCTGTAATTCAGCTGCAGGTTATCCCTTCTTTGTGCAGACAAGATGGATGGGGAGATAGAGCTGCTTGTTTAAAAAAATGACCAGAGCAGGTTTTTGGAAGACAAGAAAATATTTGGTTCCAATTGGACACATGAGCAGCAAGGTTTGAGTGTAATAAACGGGATGTTTTTAGAAATGATCATGTTTTATTTAAAGAGCTTTAGAGAAATAAGGAATCTACATTATTGAAAGCGATAAAATCATGTTGTCAGGGTCTGAATGTAAAACCAGGTTCTGCCTCATCCCCCAGTCATTACATCTGTTAGCTATCTCCTGATTAAATAAAAGCTCTTTTAGATTTAGTAACTTTGCTCTGGATATTGTGGCATCACTGTGCATGTAATGGTTTTAATAAATTTCATTTATAGAACTAAACAGAAAAGCAGTCGCTGGCAGAGAGGGCTCTGGCTGCAATATGTTAACTCTTTGGAAACCCATGGTCAGCCAACACATGTCTGGAACCTCACCTACACCATTACAGACAACTGCAAATGATTAATGTGGGCTTAGGTGGTGTTTTAGGGTTTTGGAGGTGGTCATGTGTGGGGTTTGTTTGTTTGGTTTGGTTTGGGTTTTTGTGTGTTTTTTTTGGTTTGGTTTTTTTTTTTGGTGTTGTGTTTCTTTCTATTTTTTAAATTAGGATATATAAAGTAACTGCATAGCACCTACAGTCGATGATACACAATTATATTCGTTTTCCCTTTACATTGTGGGAATTTTTAGTAAAGATAGAATTTCTTGTAGAATGTAAGTTTACAGCAAAATATTAACCCAAGCCTTTTTTTCTTCCTGATGGTTTTTGACCCCAGCCAGAAAATTAACACCACCCATCTGTTCACTCACTCCTCCTTGGTGGGGGGGTGGAGAGAATCAGAAGGGTGAAAAAGTGAGCAAACTCCTGGGTCGAGATAAGAACAGTTTAATAGCTGTGCACCTGCTCACTGGCAGAGCATGGGAAAAGGCAAAGTCCTTGACTAAGGGTCAGCCCTGCTCAGCAACAGCCAAACATCAGTGTGGTATCAACACTGTTCTCAAATGTGAAAGTAATCACTGCACTGTACCCAGCTACTAGGAAGAAAATTAACTCTATCCCAGCCAAACTCAGGACTTTAGATTTCCAAAAATCCCGAAGGACACATCAGAAGTGTAAAATCTTTGGAAGATAAGAGCAGTCTGAAAGAACCATGCAATAGTAAGCCTATTCTCTAGACTTTGGACCTGCCCTGGAGGTGACTGTAAGCCTATCACATCTGTGATAAAACAACACATCTGTGTTTTAATTTATTTTCAGGTAGGAAACAAGGCTCTAGATCAAATAAACACATTTTTGGTAGTAAAAGGTAATTTTTGTGTGATCCCAGTGAATGGCTGTTAAGTCTACTTTGTGTAAATCTACAGAGAATATGCTAACTTTCAGCTGCTTGGCTCTAAGCTCAGACTGAAACAGGACAGATGTGAAAGTCAGGAGGTTGCCAGTTCAAATTCTTCATGTTGGCCAAAGGTTTAGTGCCATGTGTGTATGCATTGTAATACCTTATTATTCATTGTGTGTGCTGCAGATAGAAGGGAATATATCCACTAGAGCAGAACCATCGTTTTAAGAGTAGCTTCATTATTTTGTGACAGCAGGAAATTGCAAGATAGCAATAACTTTTATTCGTGGGTGTCATTCTCTGATATATAGCAATAGCACTGGGAGCAGCCCGGGGCCCAGGCCCATTCTGTGCATGTTAACACCTACTTATCTGATTGTTCCTTCAAGAACTTTGGAGAGGGAAAACCCAGAAATTATTTAGAAATAATTTTTAGAGAATATGAAAAGAGAAAATAAGTGAAGTGTGTGTACAAGATTGTGTTCTTTTTTCCTCTCAGATTCCAGAAACAGAATCTGCACAAAGGAAAGATCTTCACTCTTACATACATATTTCTTCCTCACCTTTCATTGTGTGTTGCCTTTTCAGGGACAAGGTAATACTATTTTTAGGGTGAAAACTACCTCACAGATTTGAAAGGGGAATTTTACCTTTGGGTAGTTCATGGATAATATTGATTGCTTTTGCTGTCACTGCTTACAAGCAAGGTATTACACCTTGCTTCCACAGAGGACACCAGGCAGTTGTGTGGCTTGCTTGCATCAAGTTATTGGCATGCACTTGGGAGATGGTGGGCTTGAAATTACTCTGCAACAGGAGCCATCTTCTTGGAGACTTCTCCAGTGCAAACTGTGCTGATTGAATAATAATCTCAGGGAATGAATAATTTTTTTCCCAAATGAAATTTGTTTCAGTGTATTTGGAGGAAGAGAGCACTGTATTCATCAGCAAATTTCTTCTCTGTTGATATTGCTGTTTGTACCTGAGTTTTGATGAAAGAGATAAAATTATCTATGAAAAAATGAACAAGCCAAGTGCTTTTCCAATGACATGTGTGAGCTTTGGGTCAAAGCTAAGCAGAAAAGGGTGATTGTAACAGAATTAGAAGTTAAATAAACTTTAACATTTCTGCGGCCAATTTTATAGTCCTTGCACCTGCTATCTTCTCAGAGGTCTCAGATCATCAAAGTATTTTACTTGACAGTCGAAGTCACTTAGTGACTTTAGAAGTACTACTATTATCTTTTAAAGAATAGGAAGTTAAAGTGTGTTTTACTGGCTTACACATTAAAAAATGACATTTGTTCTACTCGAGTCAAATTGGACTTGGAGATTATCACCTCTTTTAATTTGGTTACCTCAAAATGATTTTTTTTTTTTTTTGAAATTCAATATGTACAACTAAAGATCTCTAAAGTAAATTTTTCTCAGTTTTTGAAAAAAGATGTATCTTGGAATCCATAATTTTCATGCAGAGGAAAAAATGGGAAAGCAATGATTGATCAAGAAGAGAAAAAATTCACCTCTTTCCCAGACTACGTGTTATATTGATCAAAGGTTCATTTATCCTTCAATGGTTTATGCCTGCTTTTAAGTCAAAAGTAATTTTGCTGTTACTTCCATGGCAAAACAGGTCCTTTAATGGCAATCTGATTTGAAAGCTCACCAACCTGTAAGACCTGACATGGAAATAAGCTTAACTAAAATAATCTATGAGATACCTTGGCAAATATATGCTGTTTTCACAATTTCCATTGCTCTTCATCTTGCTCTTCCAGATAGTTATAAATTGGGCATTCCAGACAATTTTTATCTTTCAGCTCTTTCCTGTAGACAGTGTACTACAAGTACATAATGAGTGCTGTACCAGTGGATGGCTCTTGTAGCCTAAGCAGTGGTTTTGCATTCTTCCTCTTAGTGGCAAGCAATTGGAAGCAGCAGGAAATAACTGGTGATTGCTCTGGATTTCAGGATCCCAGCAAGAACGTCTGAGAGACATTGTCTCAGCTGTGAGGGACAGTCAGTAGAATTATTTGAAGGAGAGTTTCTTTGAACAGTGGATCTCCTCTCACTTACACTTCAACAGATGCCAAGCTACTGCTCTAATGTCTGGAAATTACTCCAGAGACTGCAATGGCCATAACAGTCCAGACTGAGAAAATAGGAATCCAGAGGTTGTACACAGTTCTGTATTTTGTGTCTGGGTAAAAGAGGAATAAAAAAAGCCTAATCTCTAAAAGCCTAATCTCTGAATTTGTACTTGGTTGCTATCTACAAGACATGCATAGCTTCATAAAATGCAGGAATGAGCTCTTTAACTAAAATTTTTGTAACTGTATGAATAAGTCAAAGATGCTTTAAGAAAGTGGTGGATGGAGCTATGGGGAAAAGGAATGGCAAAAAGAGCAAAGTGCATGTGCAGAGATCCTGGAGTGAATCACAGCACTTTGGATGCCTAGATATGAATTGACTTGAATTCAGTGTGAAATTGGAGAGACAGTCATTGACCTTTTCAGCGGTTTCAAATGGAGCTGCACTGTGACAGGGGTGTCCAGAAAAGATTTGCTGTGGCAAAGAGACATGCTTTGCCTATGGGCAGGGTCAATAGGCTAGCAAAGTCAGCCCAAAGCTTGTCAAGACTGATTACATATCAAAAATGGCTCTTGGGTGCAATTTATTGCATATTTTAAAGAGTATTTTATGGTGTGGGTTTCTTGTGTTCGTAATGCAAAGAATAACAAGGCTGATTGTGAAGTGCTTTTATTCCATGATATTGCTACACTGACAAGGGTAATAGAAGCTTTGGTTTGAGGATGTCCACTGTTTTATGGGAGGAAACATCAGTTAAAATCTCATGTGTTTTAATGTTCCCTTTTCTGGATCAGCACTAAGTAAAAAAATAGTCACTAGCACTTTAGGTTTTGGGGGTTTTTCATGATTCCACCTTTTGTTGTTCTGGTATCTTCCCCTCTCTGTGCTGTGTACTATCTCACTCTGTATATTCTTAACTCAGGAATGGGTAGAGCTGCCAGGTTCAGCTTAACAGAATACAATGGTTTTCCTTTCGATATTCTGAGTAGGTTTGAATGTTACTAAATGGAAAGTTACACATTATAAACTAATGCAGTAAAACTAAACTAGCAGACATTACAGTTTGGTTCTGAAAGTTTGAATCAATGCATAAATCAGCCTTAGCAAATTTTTTTAGTATCCTTCGTTAGAGGTCTCCACACTGCCAAACTTTCACAGATTTGAAAGGTGTTTTAATACTGAGCTGCAGGTGAATAAAAGTCTCACTGCCAACAAAGAGACAAATCCAGCCATATGGATTTGGTGAGTTGTAGCAGTTCTAGACATAGGGCCCTGCTGCCTTCGATTGACATATTTCCTACTAAAGGCTCCATTAACAAGGTACTATACATACTGTACAGGTTTCCTATGCTTCTCTTCCACATGACAGAAGGCTGTATTTGTTGTGCCACTGTTTATGAAACAGAGACACTCTTCTTGGAAATGAAAAAGGAGTTAGGCCATACAATATTATGGTCTAGTCTGAGCTGCCAGTACCTCTGTATTAAGTTGTGGCCCATGTAAGTTATGAAATTCAGATTCTTCTGGTTAATATACTTGCAGTAGGCATATTTGTCAGAATTGCTCTGACAAAAAAATTGCTAACAGCCAAATTGAATAATTTTTAAAGAACAGATGTAAACTGGCTAGCCAACAGTTTCTGCATAAAAGGATTTAGGGTTTTAGTTGATCAGAAATTGAATTTGAGTCAGCAATTTCATGCTGTTGTGAATACAGAACAGGAGTTTATAAACAGACGTAGAATCTGCATGACACATGAAATAGCCTTGCCCTGCTTGGCATTGGTGAAGCATCAATAGGAATCTATCTTCATATGGCCCACAGTTGCATGGAAAGATGGCCTGATTGCAAATTCAGAGAAGAGCAGTGCTGTAAGTAAAAAATCTATTGAGAAAGATGGAATTTGAAATCCTTATGCTACAAAGGAACAACCCTCAGAGGTGTAGAAAGGCTGCAACTGATACTTTTTATCCATATTTGGAGAGACAAAAAATAAGGGAAAGCTTTAGTGATGGAGTGCTGGCTCTGTCATTACGGATGCTCTCCAAACAAATTAGAGAAACAATAGGAGAGACAAAGGCATGACAAGAGAAACTTCACAGCCTTTTCCAGATAATGAGAAGCTCTAGTACTGTCTACAGAAGTGCAGCTGAGTCAGAATATAAGTTTCATTTGTCAAATGTAGCTGATAATTCTTTTGATTATTTGCTGAGTAAGCTCAAGAACTTCGAGATGACTTCCCTGCATTTTGTGCATCATTGAACTGAGTCGTGCGGTTATGAGTCACTCACCTTTCGATGGAAGGGAGTCTGCTCCTTCAACAGTACTAGTGGCTGCTGCTTGTTCACTGGGATTTGTTTACCTTCTAGCTACAGTAGTGCTTCTATCCAGAACCCTTTGTTCTTTAGCTATCTATTTCTGTCGTCTATTTTACAGAGGAGTTGAAGGTAATGATGACTTGATGTAATGTAAAATAAACCTTACTATAATACTTCATGCAGCTCATCAGATTCTTCGGGTATTATTGAAGTCTGCAATCACCCATGTTTTTAATACTAGTGTATATTTTATGTGAGTGAGTGTTGGAGAGCAACCATGTTTCCATTTCTTCATATGCCAGGCTGGCTCTACTGTACAGCAGCCTGCACAGACAGACTGTTATCAGGGGACTCCTTGAGGGGAAGAAGATGTTTTTGGAGATTTGCATCCCTACCCCTTTGCCCTGATTTCCTTGTATCTAGGCTGTAAGGGAAGGTAGCTTTATGTAGTTCAGAGGCAGGTTTTGAAAACCCCAGAAGCGTCCTAAACCACCTCTTTAAGAATTGCCCTCTAATTTACTTTCAATGAATTGTGTTGCTTGCTGTTTTGGCTTGGTAGGAACGTGATATGCTCCTGCCAGCTTCAGCTCAGGAACCCCTGCTCCTGAGCTTTGTGCTTGGAGGTGTCAACATTCACTTGGTCAGCAGCTCCACCTGGTTTTAAAATAACATCAAGCTTACTACATTTTCTTATATCTCGAATCAGTGTTAGTTTGCATATGAACAATGGGGGTTTATATCTAAACTAATTAACAAGAGAGGTGACAGGAAGATGAGGACCAATTGACTTGTGCAAGCAGGCTGCTCTCATTTCTCAAGCAGTTGCAATGCACACCTACATTAACTTATGCCTGAATGAGGAGTTTACAGCAGATCCCAAATGTAAGATAGCAGTGGGTTTATACATATTTCTTCATGACTGCTTTTGCTGGCTGCTGTAGAGCTTCCAGGAAGCAGATTTTACACTGCTGAAATGATTCCTTTTGTGTTACTCATGGCGCTTAGTGCCGATGGGCTCCTTCAGGAAACTTGTAAAGCTACTGGCTCTGCCCCATTTCACAGCTGCATCTGCGGGAGAGCAGCTCAGAGGCTCTGCGGGGAGAAAGCTGATACCTGCCCGTGCAGTGAGGAGTTGAAGAAAGCTTTAAGGAATTAGAGAAATTCAGGGGAATAGGCAATGCACCCAGTAACTTCACAGTTGTATTTTTTATTCTGTTAAGTGTTTATCACTCTACAGAACCATCATGAACTAGAAGTCTGATGTTATGTATCAACTGGAGAGTTTGTAGTGCACAATCATACCATGTAGAAAGTAGTCAGAATCAAATATCTTGTACCATCATCAAATATCTCATAGCATATCTTGTATCCTGGTTTCATGTTTTCTATCAATCATTTTTTTGCAAATTGGATTTTATTCAAATGAAGGATGCAAAATCTATTTCTGGAGAAATCATACAATGAAACAGTGCCTAGTTTCTTCATTGTTTTTATACTGCATAATGCTTAAACCTCTTCATAGTCATGTAATCAAGTGAGGGAAGATAGCAATCAAGTTCAAGTTTCTAAAATATAAAACCACTATTATTTTCTTCTTGTTCTATTTAATAGCTTTAATAACACACTTCAGTGTTTATTTTATAAGCCAAATTAAAAAACTGTATTTTAAAGGTTTATTCCAGACTAACAAATAAGAAAATATGTAACATATTCCTCTCAATCAAGGATTCATTCTCAAACATTTCATTCATGTTCCCTTTAGACTACACTCAGAATATTCCTAATGGTGTTGATTTTTCTTCTAGTTATCAACAGTTAGAAAAATAATTGTTCCTGAAGACATTTAGACCAGGATTCAAATGAAAATTATGAGATGGCAAAACAGAATGATAACTCTCATTTCAGTTTTAGAGTTGTAACTTAAAGAGAATGCAAGATTGGTAAGCATGAAATATCCTTAAATGTAAATTTGGCTTCAGTTTCTGTTTCTCATATGCTCTTGTGGCACCTTGATATCTGTCCAAATTAGGCTAACAGCACTGGCTTTTTGAAAAACACCGGAAATTGTCCAAGCAAGGAACTGTAAAACCTTTTTATACTAAGAACTTTTAAGCTTCTAAAACATGTACAAAAATACTGTAATAATGAAGCCCACATAATGTACAACAATTAAAAGAACAAAAAGAATGTAATTCCATGATTGATCCATAAGAATGACACAGCATTTTTAAACTTAGCTGTGATTCAGAAAACCTCTTGCAGTGAATAAAACCTGATTCCTTCACCATCAGCATATACAAAGTACTTATCAAAGTACTGCTTTCTTTGTGCTTCTTGAAAACTAAATTTCTGATAAGTCATGAAACATTCTTTATGGAAGAGGAGATGTTTTTATGCAAATACCTCCTTTTCTCCCCTACACTTCCAAATCTGATGAAGTTTTAGCATTGATTTGATAGAATATTATTTTTTTAGAGAGTAAATTTTATTTTCTTTCTATATGAATGATACTTGTGGTGAATCTAAATGACAGAAAGTGGAGCATGGATCTAATTTTCCAAGGTAATTTTTAAAAATATCTGATTCAAAGTATCAGCATGAATTTTTGCTCCTTAAAAATAAAAGGCAGATAGAAAGGATTGAGTGTGAATCCAAATGCAAGTTCAGGGCAAGGAGGATCAATGTGTATGGTTTGAAAGGGGCTGTCAGATGCTACTTAATGGGGGACACAATTGTTGGAAACATCAATCTGCAGCTGAATTTATTTGGCTTTCAATAGGGGATAGTATTTCAGATAGAAACACCTAATTGGTAGTATACAGTAAAAGTGGCACAGTAAAAATGTCTGGCCTGTGTGTTAATTGCTCTGTCTGAATTAATACAGCCATATTATTTATTGGAATACAGTAATCAAACCCGCTGCTGACTGTTACAAAGGGGGGCCATTTCAATTAGCAGGCATTGCTCCCAAAGGGGCAGTAAGGAGAAGTAAGCAACAGAAGTGTGCAGGTATTCAGGGCAGAAACTGTAAATGAGAAAATGGCTAATTCTTGTAATTCTTGCACCTGATCGAGGTGTGAAAGGACTTACTCTTTGAATCTGAGTGGTCCTGAGGATGGTTTCCTGTATCCTTTGTTGTATAATTCACTAAGGTTTCTTGTTGGCAGGTGGTCCATTGGTATTGGCAGCAGATATCTTTATTTTCTTGTGGTTAGAAATCAAGTGCAGTAAAGCCCAGTCAATCTTGGTTCATTCACAGTTACTGAAATAGGAGTTCAGATCCATTCTCTGACTTTCTAAGGGTAGCAAGGTAAATTTACATCTCCTATTGCTTGCCATGTAATGTTTGGATGGTGTTGCATGCTGCATGTCTTAGGCTTGAGGTTATTCTCATTTATGTCCACATTGACATAAAGAGTCAGTGAGAGGGAGAGAGATGGAGTAGTGTAGTAAGGCCTTCCCCAGGAGCAGGAGACTCATTTGCTTTGAATTTCTTCCCTATCCCACTTCCAGACACAAGAAACACAAACTTCCAAAACACAGAAAATTCTTAATCCATCTACAATTTGTGTTAATGGATTATTTTTTGTCTTCTAAATAAGGGAAAAAATAATCTTATAGGTTTTTGAGGCCAGCATGAGGTACCTGTTGTCTTAGGAGACTGAATTGCCTTAATAGTAAGTGTTTGAGCATCTTTATGTACTTTTTGTTTAGTTGGTGGGTTTTGTTTTTGATTTCTCTAATAGGTTGATTCAGGACTTCAGGATTTTCAGAATGCCCTCGGTCTGATGAGTGCACCACCCCTGAGCAATGTATTGTGTGGCTTGGTGTTCTTAGTCTATATAAAATATTGTACCCCAAGTATTTCATTTGAATGAAATATTGTGTTCTGTCAGCCTGTGTTACATTGGGTTAGGGACTTTACATGAGGAAAAGCTATAGGCAAAAGCAAGCCAAAACAATCCCAGTACACACAATTAAATTTACTGATTTCCCAGTCTAAATGAGACAGTAAAATATCAGGATATAAAAGTCCAAAGTGGTTGCATCAAGGGAGTTGCTTATAGTTACGTATTTTGACCAAGACATAGCTGTGATGAAAAGAACTCCAACCTTTCAACATATCACATTGCTGAAAGAAAGGTGATGTTAAACATAGATTTCAGAGAACAGATGGCAGATTTCAGAGAACAGATGATAGTGGAGGTGATAGAAGATTTGGTGGCTGAAGTGGAAATCCAGCATAATTTATGGGAACTAAGTGTTTTGGAACTGAAGAAAATCTGCAAGAGTCAGTTTGCAAAGCTTCTATTTTCTATGAAGACACTAAATCATAGAATCTAGAACAATCTGGGTTGGAAGGGACATTAATGATCATCCAGTTCCCATCCCTCTGCCATGGGCAAGGACCTTTCCACTAGATCAGGTTCCTCAAAGTCCCATCCAACCTGACCTTAAACACTTCAAGGATGGAGCATCCACAGCTTCTCTGGGAAACTTATTCAAACGCCTCATCACCCCCACAGCAGAGAATTCCTTTCTAATATCTAATCCAAACCTGCCCTCTTTCAATTTGAATCCATTCCCCCTTGTCCTGTCACTACATGCCCTTGTAAAAGTCCCTCTCCACCTTTCTTGTACCCCATTAGGTCCCAAAAGGTTCTCTAAGGTCTCCCAGATCCTTCTCTTCTCCAGGCTAGATAACCTCTCCAAGTCTGTCTTCATAGGAGAGGTCCTTGTTCATCTTGGGGCCCTCCTCTGGGCTCCCTCCCACAGGTCCATGTCCCTGTGTTGGGAGCCCCAGAGCAGGATGCAATGTTCCAGGTGTCTCACCAGGGTGGAGCAGAGAATCCCCTCCCTCGCCCTGTGGGCCACACTGCCTTGGATGCAAGTGCTCACCTGGAGTGTTCACGTTGAGTTTCTCATCCACCAACACCTCCAAATCCTTCTCCTCAGGCCTTCTCCTCATATTTTTGGTTTAAAATCATGTGAAGGCAGTAATAGAAAGACACAAAAACTTCTGCATCTTGAGTCAGCATCTTGGCTCTTATTACAATATTACTTTTAAACATATGGACTCTTATTTTGTTGATATAAATTATCTTGCAGTACTATACTAGATTCTATCTGCTCCTCCTCCAGTGGAAAGCTGGCCAAAAGCCAAGGTTTCTTGAGTGTTACAATCAAATTCTTGATGTAAAGAATCAATGCTAGAGTGTGGGTATGTCTAGAGGTGTATATATTATCAGTGTAAAATGTCCCTGTATAAGTCAGATGCCTAGTGGTGAGGAAGCTGGCACGAGATTAATTTGCAGGATGGCTCTTGTTGCCTTAAAGGGTACCAGTGGTGGGAGTGTGGGTGGAGGTTGATTTGGGTTGTTTTTTGCAATTTTTCGCCCATTAAAGGCTTTGCCTTGTTTCAAAAGATTAACCATCGATCCATTTGACATTTGTAAGTATTTTAAATCATTAGTAAAACAAGTTTTTCCTAGGAACTGTGATTTTTTTTCTAGCTACTAAAATACAAGTAAAATTTAGAGACACATGGAAGTGTTGGTTTAAAAGAATATAAACCCTTATCAATAGTTTTTTTTTTATTCCTGTGTATTTTTCTGGAGTGCTTAATGTGATAGAATTCACAAATGTTTGCATTTTTTTCTAAAAAGAAGCTAAACTTTAATTATGAGTCAGTTAAAACTAGAATCTTTGGTAATACAGATTTGTTCAGAGCGAGTTCAAATATCAAATGTAGTTTGGAACAGCATGCAGTAGGCTGAAGAGCATCTTTATTGTGATGAAATTCAATTTGAACTGTTCCTTATCAGGCCTTACACATAAATTGTTTTCCTGTAATTTCTTAAAACCTTGCAATCAATCAAATCAGTGGCTTAAAAGACTCAAAAAAGTAGTATTTGACTCATCAAAATATTATCACATATTTGGAATAGAAGAGGAACTGTTTAGAAACTTTGGACTGGATGTATGAAATCCACTTTTTCTAAAGTATTCATTGGTTGGAAAAAATTATATTGTTGTACGTAAGGCCCTGAATTAGCAAACTAATTAAAAACTTGCCTTGAATTCAAGTGGGTGTGGTATCAGGAAAGTTTGATCTGCCAGCCTGTTGTAGAGCTGGGGAAAAGTTGATACTTTATTCTAAGGAAAAGTTTCTTCATTAATAAGGAATGAAGAAACATCAACACCCCCATGTCCCCCCACTCCCCAGAAAAAACCCAAAAATCATTATAAAGCACACACCCCAACATTTCACTGTTGTATTTGTCACTATTATGAGCAAGTGACAGAGTCAAACAGTTTAACCATATCAATATTTGGTGCAAGTCAAAATTTCTCCTTAAACTAAGTATTACTAATGAATTCAGCATATAAAAATATGTGACAGTCCTGTGGTTTTGTTATATCAGCATTCCCAAATTCTAACATCAATTTATCAATTTGGAAATAATATGAATAAAAATAAAACCCAGAATAGATGTGGTGTTTTTTATATTAGGCTTTTGAGTTAAAAGGATTAGAGTTACATTTACAGTTTTCTGGACAGACAGGAAGATTAAAAATAGCCTTTTTGAGAAAAATGTCCTATTCTTACAAGAGTTCTTTTAACATCACTTCAGAACCTAAGACTTCAAAGCACTTGTCGTGCTAGGTGGAAGCTTGCAAGGGGTTTGTATTATAAATTTTTTTGGACGTAGGAAAAAGATTTCTGATTTATCATATCAAATGCTATATTCTTTAAAGATAAAGTCTTGTTTTTATGTTGTTATCATTGGGTTCTGCTCAGCTCGTAATCTGTGAAATCACTGACAAAACTCTACATATCTGCCATCTATTTCTATTTCTTAAAAATGTGTGGCAAACTTCTCAGGGTTTCAAAATAATCGTACAAACTGATCTTGCTGTGTATGAAACTAAATAGGTGATTAGCTGAGAAAGAACAAATAAGGTATTAAAATGTTTCATGGGTTGCAGCACCTTGAAAACTTAGCTTTTATGAAGCTTTCATGTTCTTTCTGTCTATTTTCTCTTTACAAATTAGCAGTGTTCTATTTGCATGAAGGTGCTACAGTAGTTATCTTAGTAATTTAGAAGGTCATCTGTAGCAAGAGCTCTATATTTTTGACATACATTTGTATGTTTTAGAGAGTAGGTGTCTTTTTATGAATCCTCCTAGGTTAATTATTCTGATTAGCTCCTGCAATTAGCTGAAGAATAATGGCTTTTTCTTAATGGATATTTTCTTCTTACTTCAATTTAACCCTCTTCTTTTGAATGTACTTCTTCATCACAGTGGGATGTATAATAAAAGAGCGTCTTAAGGTATATTCTGATGCATTTTGGAAATCCATCAGAACATGAATGGGTTACTATTATTATTATATATTCAGGATTTTATTCACTCAGAAAGCAAAAAAAAAAAAATCAACGTGCTTTAGTTTGCAATAAATTAGCAATAGGATTTATAAATGTATTTTAATGGTAAAAAAATAGACCCCTAATGTATTTGGTTGGAAAGAAGGATTAGTCTACTTAGGAGCTAGGAGAAGGTGATTTGATTGCATGATTTCTTTTGCAATTCACTTGCTGCCACAAGAAAAAATGCTCTTTTCTATATTTTAACAGTATTTGAATAGGTTTGGACCAGCTTTCCATTGGAGAAGGAACAAATAAAACCTATTATAATACTGCAACAGAATTTATATCAACAAAACAAGAGTACGAATGTTTAAAAGTAATATTGTAATAAGAGCCAAGATGCTGACTCAACATGTAGAAATTTTTGTGTATTTCCATTATTGTCTTCACATGATTTTAAACCAAAAATATGAGGAGAAGGCCTGAGGAGAAGGACTTGGAGGTGTTGGTGGATGAGAAACTCAACATGAACACTTCAGATGAGCACTTGCTGGGCTGCACTGAAAGGAGTGGGTAGTGATTCCTTCTATATTGGCTGTCAAGTATTGTGATACTTTGGTTATCCCACAGTAGTGACTGAATGCTGGAACTGTTCTTTTCTGCTTTCTACCTGTGCTGAGACTCACCCCCAGAGTCTCCTGACCTGTGTCCCTGTTTCCTGACTTATACTCCATGCACTGTATTCCCTTTAAAATGTTACCTGTGCAAGATCCTCTCTTGTCTTCTGTGGTTTCAAGGCATTCCCCTAGTTCCCAGGTGCATGAGCCTGGATATACTGGCTCTCCTGAGCTCTAGCACATTTTGTGGAAATGAAAAATTTATTTTCACCATCACAAAGGCAAAATGGGTCAAGCATCTTCTGCCTCATCACCTTCCCCATGGAAAGAAATGGAAAAGTGGCAGAGAAACATTATGGAAAAAGGTATTGTTGCCAGTATCGTGGATGTGTCCCCAGCACAGTGGTAAGTGCCTACAAATTCTATCAGTTTTATTTGGTGTTGCACATGTTTAGAATTATGATATTGTATTTCTCATATGTTGAGCCTGTCCAGAATGATCGTGGCTCTTTGCTCTCTCTCCATCAGTCCTCCCCAACAGTAATTAAGCTGCAGTGGGCCTTTCCAAAGGCAGGAGAGTTTAAATATCAGTAATTTGATCTGCCCTGTTTACTGATCTCTGCTGTTAGCCGAGTTGAAAGCGAAATGTTTTAATTAAAACGATTGGCAATAAGTTGGTATAATGCCATAATTTGCACTGGGCCTCTTCTAGAAAATGACTTAACCTCTGCCTCTGTTGCTAAGGCAACTAATGGACATAATTGTAACTGGGTGCATATAGACAGCAAGTGGAGGGTCTAAAGCTTTTTTAAATTGCAGGGGTATCATGGCGCTGAAAGATTAAAATATGATGCTAGTAAAGTAAATCCAAAAGTGTCTCTTCCATACTTTAATTTTCACATTTTATTTTTTGGTACTGTTTCACACTTCTAAGCTTTCCAGTTTGGACTTTAAAATCTCATTATGTCATACTAAGTTCATTAATGCAGCACTGTATGTATAATAATTTGCAATATAATCTGGAAATGGCAATGGCTATTCTACTGGGATTTAGAATAATGTGTTTGATGGAATCTTATCACCAATCTATATTGAATCAGTAAAGAATTAAGAATTAGATCATACATTATAAAATATCCCGAATTACATTTTTAGAAAAAATCCACAAAACCCCATGTTTTTCCTCCTTCACTTGCTTAAGGACCTCAAGGTTCTTAATGAACCCTATGGTAAAAAGGGGAAATTTTTCTGAAATAGCCATAGGAGCTCTGACTAGAGCTTAATAGATGCCCTTGACCTGATGTTTATCACTGCTGACCATGTGGAGTTTGATGGGGTCTTTTAAATAATGTTCAGATTCTGTCCTTTCTAATTTTCCCTGGTATCCCCAATGAAAAAAGAAAAAAAAACCCACCAAAAAAATAGAACATATAATATGTTATTTCTCTACTGGAAAATAGTCAAAACTAGAGCTGAAGGAAATTACTATTCTTACTGAGAAGAAAGAAAGGATGTACTTTGTGTACTTTCCTCCTGACCTGATCCATGTCTAATATTTAGGCTCTTAAAGATAAAATTAAAGAGAATGTCACCATACAACATGACAGTGCGAAATGCACACCTCAGAAGCACAGATTTAAGCTTGTGCAATCACGAATCAGAACAAAGGATTTAGTAACTTGAGGCCTTTCTCCTGCAGCATCTTGTTTACTTTTCCTGTCTTTTCTATATGTGTGCAGTGTACTCGGAAGGCTGAGATTGAGAGAACAGGGAAGTGACAGAATGAGCAGGACTTAGGTGAAGGAAAAGAGAGGTGCCTGAAATATCACAGAACTTAATTGCATAGCTGTTTGCTTTTTCTTCATTCCTCTATCAGTATGTATAATTAGGCAAATTAATTTGGAAATTTTGTGCAATTTATGACTTTATAGCATGACACTGAATGAAACAAATGACAAATGTTTTTTTGGTTTTGTTTGTTTTTAAAGATATTGCTGGAAAGAAATTTTATTCCAGACTTACTGAATTCTTCAACCAATATATCTTGAAAATTTAGAGCCTGAGCCGCTAAAAATTAAATTACTTTCCTATCTCAAACTGTTTCCCTCTGTTTTCCATGAGACAAAATTAGACTTTGCAAAACACTTAATTCAGTATTTTTACTGAAAGCTTTCTAGTGCTGTAAGACCACTAATTACTTAAGTATTGACAAGCTGCATATGAAGTTATTGACAAGGCCTTTTACAGCTTGGTAAACATTTTAAAAGAGAAGATACTAAAACAATGATTGTACAAATGGGTTTTCAAAAATATTTAAGTTTGGGCCCTAAGGCTAGAACTCTGAAAGCAGTTGAAATTATTGAACTTCATGGTATGTGGCTGTCAGACCAAACAGTGTCTAACTTGTTTCACTTGTGAAAGGCCACTTCATCAGAAAATTATGAGATTGCCTTCTCATGGTGGAGATTTTAATAAATTCTGCACCATTGTGGGTTTTCTCCCCTCTTTGCTTTCCTACCTTCCATTTATATGTATATGGTAAACACTTCCAAGGAAAAGTAATTTATGTTAACATTTAGGAAACTAAAGCAATCTAGACTAACAAGACCCTATTAGGGACATGGAAAAAATACCCCAGCATTCTCAAAATATAAATTTTGGAATATAGTTTCTACTTCTCCATGTCCTACCACAACGCCTGTTAAGAGGGTAGAAAGGGAAGTTGAAACAGGAAAGAGAGAAGGTGATCTCCCAAAATCAAGAAGAAGGGAATACAAGAAATAATCCTATATCATAAGAAGTTGTCTCTCAAGATGAATCAGTTCCAAAATGCCTCATTATCTATATAAGCATGGAACAGAAAGAGGTGGGAAAGGACTTAAGGGCAAATGTCATGTGCACATGCACTTACAGAAGAAGATGAAAGGCAGCCATGAATGGGTAAGATGTGGGAGGATTGAAGGCTGAACTTACGCTTACTTCTCATATGCTTTTGCTGTCAACTTGCTGGGCAGACAGCTGTGCTGGTCAGCAGAGGTTATAAAAGCACCAGGACCAGGGCAGGCACACGTGCTTCCTCAGAGAGCCCAGGGAAGCCGAACAAAGGATGGTGGTGTAAGGCATCTCTGGCCATGCTTGCTCTCTGCAGCTATTTGTGGTGAGTTCAGAGCATGGCCCTTCAGAAAGCTGTGCTGACATAGCCAAGGTGTAGGAGAAAACTGCTTGTCCTGTATTCCCCAGGCCTGCAGCCCAGATGGGTCAGAAACCTCCAAAGAAGGATGGCTAGGTCTGGCTGTTCTGCCAGTGTAACCGGGCTCCTGGCACTGGCTGGGGTGTTCAGCCCCTTCTCCTCCTTGTGCTGCTCTCTACTGTTCTGCCTCACTGGGGAAGTGTGTGCCATCTGCTTTATATGCCTCTACTCCACAATATGCATTTATAATTACTTTTCTACTGATGACAGTCTCCTCTGATATTTGTTCTTTTATACAAGTAAAATACCTTATGTCTTTTCAAATTGACTTTTACTAGTAAAAGTCCCCGAATGCTTAAAAAAAGACTTGGTAATTGCAATTTAAAAATTACACTTCTATGCATAAATGTTGGGGTACAAGTTTAACAACTGATGTAAATATTTATTCTTAGTTTCTTGTGCATGTAGCAACATGTTCCTTGTGGATTAGACAGAGAAGGACAATCTGAGACAGAACTGGCAAATGGGCTTCTAAAGGAAAATGTTAAATGGTTTTGAAAAAGAAACACAGTGTGAGTATATATAATTTGTTAATTCAAGATCACAGGTTGATTTTGAAATGGAGAAAACTCTGAAAACTTAGAATAGGGAAAGAAAAATTAGAATGCAGCTAGTAGAATCACAAGAACAATTTCAGTTGAAATCAATAAAACTGTGCATCATCTGTGTACTAAAAGTAGGGTTTTGTCTTTGGTTATTGAAAACTGCAACCTACCTATTGAAATGAAATTGTGTGCTTATATACCCTTATTGTTACAATGAATGTTATTTATCATTTATAGTGAAATGATAGCAATAGATCTGAAATGTATTAATTTTGAACAGTTAGAAATACAATTCTCGTTACTTACAAACCAGGTTGTGATAGCCATTGTGGAGCAGTCCTACTCAGTGCATGAAGATCATTCTGAAACTGTATGTGGTGAAAATGCCTGATATGAAATTCATTCAGGTGTCAAGGGCATTTAGTTGTAATTACATACCTTAATATTACATTTTAAATAGTACATCTGTGTGTGACAGTGAATGTGAAACCAATTAGGTAGTAGCCACATAAAAATCTGTATAAGTGAAATACAGTTTGGTCTGTAGAAACCTTCTCATTTCCTGTTAAACTACGTTGAGTTACAGAAAATGTAGGTATCTATTCCTGTGTAGAGTTATCTGTGCTGTGCACTTAATGAATAGTGGCTCTGCAACATACATGTTTTGGCAAAGCAAAGCAGAATACTAGCATTTGGCAGCTTTGATTCACCCATAGTTGTTTTTTCTTCACCTTGGTAAAACTGTAGATTAAAACCATCAGTGAGGTACTTTTTCCCTCTTTGAGTGTAGAACTCCGCATTTAGAAAAATCCCCTCTTCATCCCCTGTGTAAGATGAAGTAGCATGGTTTGATTTCATGATTTTCCAAAAGAAAGAAGCAGAGTTTCTCTCTGAAGGTGTTTGGAGACCTCTGCAAGCTCTAATTTGAAAGTTTATTTAGTGCTATTGTATATGTATATGTATATTTTCCTCTGTGAGGGAGAAATAGACACAAAGTTTTGAGGAGAAGGAAGTGGTATTTTCTAGAACAATTTGTTTAAGGCCAGCTCTGTGTGCCTCAGCAGCCCAAATGGGAGGAAGAGAGACTTCTCTCCTTTCTAATCTTCTTTCCTGCAAGACTTAATCTACCTTTGAATATTCAAATTTGGGCTTATTAACTCCCACAAAAATCAATGCAGCCTAGACCTGTCTTTCTCCACTGTTGTTTTTTTTCTCCTAACAATTAAAACAATATTTGAGTAGCTTACATATCATCACATTTGTTCTGTTCATAGTTTTGCATTTTCTCTTCAGTAATATTCAAAATAGATTAATAGATTGCTTTTCATTTTAATGGCAGGGGCATGGCCTTGAAGATTTTACACATATTGCATTGCTCTGGGGGTCTCTCTGGGCACAAATGAGTTACAACAAACGAGTTATAGGTGTCGATATCACGTCAAACTGTTCAGCAGAATGCTACAGTGCACTGTATTGTGTATTTCAGGGGGAAGAAACATTTGAAGGAATCACTAGCTGAAACTGGCATATACATCACTTGTTTATTACCCTAATTTAAAGCCTGCAGAGAACCATGTAGGAACAAATTATAGTTTATAAATACCAAAAGTGTCATGGTTTATTGACCTTTTTATTCTGGGGATTTTCCTGGTTAAAAGCAACAGCCTAAGAAATTGACTTTTCTCTCTAAGAAAATGCAAACCTTATGTTTTTTTATCTTAAGATATGAAACTGACTAACCTGTAGGGTGACAAAACAGTGCCACTCCTGCATGACTGAAATTCATGCATTTGAGGTCTTAAGGAGTATGGAAATCACTTTTCAGAGTAGATTGAAGAAATAGTTTTGGGACTAAGTGATTATTTTTAAAAGTTTGCAGCTGTCTAAAGCTGCTTAAGGACATAGAATAGTTAAGAGTTCAATGAGAAATACTGTAGAGGGCAGAAAGCAGGCAGAGTAGACAAAAGAGGATGGAAAATACATTAATTACATAGCTTTCACCACATCACATGGTTATCACTGTGATGTGTGCCACCATAGGAACACAAGCTGTGAGAATTGTATTTAATTTGTGTACTTGCTTTATGGATTCACTTTTACTGATTCAGTCAATCAGAGGTTTTTTTTCTTAATTACAAAAGATACCTACTTAGTATAGTCATAAACTGAGCATAAGCAAACTGATTCAAGGGCTCATGGAGACCTGAACCAAAATGATTCCATAGCTCTAAGATGAGGAAGACAACTTGGCTGAATTGTATGCTTCTGTCACTTTCCAGGAGATTTCTGTATCAGAGATCTGTGCTGACGGTTGTAATATTTATCAAGAGGCTGGATCCTTCAAAAGAGGTGCATTCTTGATTTTCCAGCTCCTGGGAGTAGTTGCACAGTCTCATGGTTAGTCAGGAGAGTTTGTTGTGCTTGGGAAGTCCATTTCTGTCCTCCTGGAGAATGAACCATGTGGAGGGTGAATATTAAATGGTCACAGAATGCTACGCTTGGAAGTGACACCTGGAGGTCATGTAGTGCAACATCAGAGTCCCCAGGAACACAGCAGTCAGGATGGTGCCTGCACAGCTTTTGTAGATGTCCAATGACGGAGACTGCAATGTCTCTCGACAGCCTGTTCAGTGCTCAGTCACCCACGCAGTAGAGCTCTTCTGTGTGTTCAGATGGAACTTCCTGTGTATCAGTTTTTGCCAATTGCCTCTTGGCTTGGCACCAGTGAGCAGAGCCTGCTCCATCCTCTTGGAAACCTCCTTTAGACTCTCATAGACATTGATAAAGTCCTCTTTTAGTTATCTCTTCTTGAGGCTGAACAGGCACAGCTCCCTCAGCCTTTCCTTTCAAGAATGATGCTTCGATCCCTTCATCATCCTCATTGTCCTCCACTGGATCTGCTCCAGGCTCTCCATGTCTCTCTCTCTCACTGAGAAGCCCAGAACTGGACACAGCACTACAGGTGAGGCCCCATGTGGCTGAGGAGAGGGGCAGGATCAGCTCTCTTGACCTCCTGGCAATGTTCTTCCCAATGCACTCCAGAAAGAGTGATAACTTGCAGGTTGTTGAGGACCGGGCAGAAGTATTTAGGTTCCACTGATAATTATTTTGGATGAAATTTTTTTCCTGGCAGCCCTTTTGAATTTGTAGTCATTGCTGTATTACTATTGAGTTTAAAGAACAAATCTATATCCATTATATTGTGTGGCTAGAAGAGAAGAACTTTACTAAAAGTTGTTCAGAAAGGTCTTCAGAAAATGAGCTATTGACCCAAAGTAGTAGAATTTGTAGTTCAAAAAGATAACTGGCACTAATTTCTAATAATTGCAAAAATTGCATGGAGGTGTTTGAAGTCCACAGCCGCTTCTACAAGAATTCTTTTACCGCATCTTGGGCTACAGACAGTAATAATAACATTAAGCCCCCCCTTATCTAACTAAATATGCAACTTGAAAATACAGTTACCAGATGACTCCTGATAAAATCAAAGGCAGGTCTGGAAAACCTGACAAAAATTCAAGAAAACTTATGGTTATGGAAGAATTGTTGAATGACTTCTTCCAGATGCAGTATCTGCTGCTTAACAGTTACAGAACATTAATATGCCAGACTTTTGGGAATACTGGCCATGAACTTTAATTGGATGGTCATCCTTCTGCAGATCTCTAAGAGGATATGCTGATCAATTTTCTAGGAGCATGTTCATACAGAGAAGATGGAAGATCAGTATAGCAGAATTCAAAATAAGGGTCAGCCAGGACTCATATCTAGACTGTCAATTCTTTTGTGTTTTGTTTCTACATAGTTTTCTAAGTGCATATGAGGGCTCTGATGCTCAGGATGGTCAGAGATTTCAGGTGATGCTCAACTGATGCCTTGGGTTTTAGTTTTTATATTTTTCAGAATCTCTGCTGCTTAGTGTGTAACTCTGAAACTTCGAATTAGGTGTTTGTAAGGTCTCTTCACAGGGTAGTTAGACAAAACAATTCCTTTCTAGCTAGAGAATCAGGGACAACCGATACCCAAAAAGTACAAACACTGGCTAAAGGAAAGGAGCAAGCCAGGGAGCTGAGACTTCATAAGCCTGGTTGGATAATTGACCCCAATCTGTAAATGAACCAAAACTTATAAAAGTGTAAAAACTTTTGACCGAGATCCATCTTGGATTTGATTTGGGTGTAGCCCCAGCCCAAAGTGTATCCTCTTGCACTGCCCAAGGTGTATCCTTTCAATAAATACCTATTTTATTCCTTTTGCTCTGTCTAGTTTCTAGTTTCTGTTGCCTTTCCAGGCAACACAGCCACAATGATTTTGCTCTGCTAGGAGGATTCAAGGGCATTTTCCTAAGCCTGATTCTTGAGTCAGTTTCCTACTTCATCAGGTACCTTCTCCACCATTAGTATGAACGTGATGTTCCCTTCATGTGTGCACAAAAGACATCCATGACACCATGGGAATATGGACAGGAAGAAGGAGAATGTAGAAGAAAGGAACTTGGAAGAGAAGGAGTCCAGTAGTGAAGCAAATAGTAAATAGTTTGTGGCCCAGTTATAGTTGCAGGGGAGGAGCTGCAAAGGATATGTGAACTGAAGGCAGCAACAGGAAAAAAGCTCTCTAACAGGCTAAAATGACAGGCCCAGTGAGAAGGTGAAACCAAGTTGCATCAGACTTTGTTGGCAAATTGTAAATAGTTCTGCATGGTTGCTGTCCTGGACAAGAAGACATTGTGAAATTGTTCCATTCCATCCTGCCTCAGTGTGTCTGGAATGGGAACCTTTTGACTTTGGTCTGCTCAGGAGAAGGCAATCAATATCCCTAGGTGTTCAAGCTTGAAGGAGTGAGCTGCAGAAAACAGAGCCATGAGGATTTTCCCCATGCATTCATGGAGCCCTTTTTGACTATGTGGTCTGCAGTTTATGGCAACTAGTTTTAGCCACTGCTGCAAGAAAGTGAAAATCTAAGCGCCAGTAAGCTGGGTGTAAGGAGTATGAAGTAAACGGCCAGTGATTTTCTGTCCCTTAGTACAAGGTGTATGCACAGAACTTATGCAGGTTTTCCCAGAATGGCCTTGCACCAATGGGAACAGTGAGATGTTAGTGGTGTTCATATTCACATCTGTGTTTGATAATGCACACAGAGAATTTCCCGAGCAATTTTCAAAGTTCAGGTCAGGATATTTCCTTTACTTGATTTGTCTTTTATGTCCATTTAGGCTGACTGCCTCAGCCTGGGAATGTTTCGATCCAGGTAGAGAGGCCACCATTTCCCAGGAATAAGTGATGTTATCTCTGTCCACTGAGGACACAGAAAATAGGATTGGTTCTCATTTGCCTCGAAAGGACAGATCAGTAGTAACACCAGGACAAGTTTTACCAAGAACTAGCTTGATGAAGTGAATCCTTTCATTTTCTTGTTCTCCCTATCTCATGCTTTTTTGGGATATGGTTTTCATAGAAGGGTATCAAATGCTATGCAGAGATACAGAACAGTCTTCCTGGGTCACCTCTGTTAGCAGGTGATTCCTGGAAGACAAAATCTGATTATGTAGAAGATTGTGTTGTATTCTGGGAAGGTCTGGGGCAAAGATTGAACAGTGCTCTATTAAAAAGTGCTGCAAATGTTCAGTTAAAATAGAAGCCTAGGCTTTATTAAGATACACATTGAGGAATGAAGAATGGTTTTTCTGTCAACCTAGGTGATTGTCTTGTCAGATGATTTTATCTTAGACTGTATGCTCTAAATACTTCAGCTTTTCCCTTTCTGTTTTCCCAAATAAAAACACTGATTAAATCACTCAAAATCCCAAATCTGGCAAAAGGACAGTATTTTTCCCTTGCAGCTCCTCTGTTATTGCTCCCAAAGCCTTGTGGCTGTAAACACTGATATGCTGTTATTCCAGATTCTCACACTGATGTGCAAGTCAGTCTCTTTGTATCCCTTTTTCTGCCCTGTGATTGTAACTTCTGTTTTGCAGTAGGGGATCAATTAATTTGCATGTACAGAGTTTACTGACAATCAGCCATGTGGCAGCTGCTCCTCATCAAAAGTGCTCCAAACTTCTGCTCCCTGCCTCCCTCCCTCCCTCTTTTCCCTTAAAAGTAACTTCCACTTTTAGACTCAATATATGCCATTAGTGATGGATCCTCTAATAAACTGTTGTGAATGTGAGCCTGTTTTCAGCATCCTTTCTGCAGCACCCTGGAGCTGATTGTGTGTGAACCCCTGTTACAGAAATCATCTTTTACATATATCCTTTCAGTGCATCCAGAAGCTAAAGCTCTCTGAGGAATATTTTAGCATGTCACACTTCTGTTATACAATTCTTCTAAGGTGATAAGTTTAAAAACCCTCCAATTATAGGTGGAGCTTTTAGCTGTAGTATCTCACATGCTGTTGATATTCAAGATCAGAGTTTCAGAGTTAGAGGGTTATAAATATATGAGAATAATCTATGAAATATAGTTTTAAAAATTGTACTATAGTGTCATTATTATTAAACTGGAAAGTATAGTCAGCACAGCTAGGTACTATCCTGTCAGCTAAATATTTGACAATCAAAAAAAAATAGTTAAGATTTCTTCAAATGGCAACCTAAACAGAATTTACAAGTTCTACAGTGGCAGGATTCTTATACCTGAGGCTGCTTTTCACATTAATCAATATTATATTTCACAGCAGAGCGTTTCTCTTCTTTCTCAGTTACAGAAAAATAGTATTTTTTTTCAACAACTCTGTGAATTAATTAATGCCATTTATTCTTCTGATTCTAACCAAAGGTTGTCAGGCTCCCTTAGCCTGTGTATTGATCTGTAATATAACCTTCCATTTCCTGCATCTGCTATTAAATGGAATAGAATTCATAATGGTTGTACTCCTGAGCAGCTGTTCACCTATCCAGTATTGTCAGGCCACCAGGGAAAGTTGCTAATACTTGAAGAGAACTTCACTGGTATATTGATGTCTTTTGTTGTTCAATTAACATTTCTAATGTGAAAGAAAAGAAGATGCTATTTAATATGTCAGCCAGCCTTAAGACAACTCTGTTTCCATTTTCTAATGCCAAAACCTAATACAATGTTTATATCCATTAGAGTTAAAATACTTTCCTTATTAGCTGCCTAAGTGCATTTTTTCAACAATAATAGTGAAGGGCACTCAGTAAACTAAGACTAATTAATCTCCTCAGTCTCCCTTTTGTATTTATCTGATGCCAGAAGCAGATTAAAACTAAACTGTGGATGGTGCCTCCTTCCTGAGCAAAACCTGCAAAATTATCAATTTCCCTGATTATTGTTATCTCTCCTTTCAGAATGCTCCTTATTACTAACTGGGTTTTTGTTTCTGCTGCTCTCTGACAGCAAAGGTTTGAAATATTGCTGCTAGAATGTAAGGAAGCTGCAGGGACCTAGAGCCCAGGACCTGCCATTCATATATTCTTGTGTAATGTTAGAGACACTCCAGTATCAGGCTTTGCTGCAGCCTTACAATTAAGGTTGTTTGGGGGTACTTACACCCTCCTAGAAGGCTAAATCTCCACGAGCACATGTTGAAGCAAAGCAATAACAATTTCTTAATGGTTTAAAACTTATTTAGGAATAGTGGAGTGGAGGAAAGGAGCCAGAGCACACGGTGGTATATCATAAAAGACATTGCCCTGGCCATTTGTGACTGACTTGTGCTTCTTTGAGCCAATTCAGAGTTTTAGAATTGAACGGGGCCCACTGACATAGGACAACAGGCTCTTGTCTCAGGACAGTGTCTGCTGTGCCAGGATATTTCAGAAGAAATGGATGTTTCCCCATATGGGATGCAGTAGATTGCATAGGGACCCACCAAGCACACTGGGTGAGAAGTTTATGCTGAATTATAATTACTTTTTTGGATCACTAATGTAAGGATGAAAAATATAATTGGCTTGACTGTCTAGACATTAACTTCTGCTATTATTGCACTGAATTATTATTAATGTACTATTATTTTTTATATTAACCATGTATTAATTAACATGGAATTCAGACATTGTATGTGTTAATGATGTAACTAACTATTAACCAAGTACATATTTTTCAGCCTTCCTCCTGTCATCCTCAACCAATGACTCCTTTATCATTCCAGTGTTCTTTTTCAGAATGAATGTTGAGTGCAAAATTTGTAATTGGCAGAAAAGCTTCAATGTTAATCTTTACTTTTCTTGTTAAGAAAATATCCTTATTTTAGAACTTTTGTATCAGTTGGCAACCTTAGCTTTGACACAAAACACTGAATTGCAGTATTCCTTTGAAGGTTGTTGTTGTGGTTTTTTTTTTTTTTTTGCATAAAAGTTGATATTCTTATTTTCATTCTTATTCCATAAGTGTATCACACACAAAGGTCCATTTTATTCAGTATCCTGTGTATACTGAAGACAAAGCCACACAACTTGGGAAGAATGGAAGCTCAGGGAAATAGCTTTGATTTTGCTGGAGTTTTTTTTAATGCTCAGGACCTTCTCTGAGGTTAAAGGAATGGCCTTTTCCTGGTTTACTTTGAAAAGTAAAGATGTGTCTATTTTAAGTTGAAGTAAGTTAGAATGAATGTTGTAATCAAGCCAAGTCTTCAGTACACCTTCTTAGGAAGGAAGATGATAAGTAAGTCCTGACAAAGTCTGTATTGTTGCAATAAAAGAGTAACAAGCTTTTTCCTAAGCTATTTTACAGAATAAAATACTATGAAAATATCATAATGTATCAAAAGTGGAAGTGGATGTGATGATTCCTAATGTTTTGTCTTTACGGATAGTTATAAGGCAAACTGTTTAATTTTCTTTAGGGGTTTCCTAAGCAGGAGTCAGCCGGGGAGCTTAATCCTCACAAATATTCTACAGGGCTCCTCCAAGCGCTCTGGAGGATTTTAGTTTTCTCTACACAACTTGGGTCTATTCTTATGAGCCTGAGTGTGTCCTGATTTTCCATCCACAAGTACAGACAACTTCTGCTGTTTAAACTCTTTCTCCAAGACACAACCCTTCTCTGTAGGGAAACTCACTCCGGCTGATCCTGTCGTGTACCTCATTTTGGAGTCCTGCCTGGTGAATAGGGCAGGATTACTGAGCACTTTCATGTACAAACATAACTTTTAATCTTTTTGCTTGTCTCTAAGCTTGCATCTCCACCCTTACAGTGCACAAGTTACACTGGGAAGATGGACTTAGCCCAAGAATTGTGTTTGTTTCTGTGTGCTGTCTGTTATGGTGAACATTGATTTGTTTGTTTAGGTTTTTAATGAAACTTGTATAGAAAAAGTTTCATACTTCGTTTTGATTCCATTCCATGTTGTTTCTGAGTGTCATAATATTCATTAAGTGTGATAGTGTGAGTTACTGAGCCTTTCAACATGTGATGTAGAATGGTAAAATATAGCTTCCATATTCCTTCCTTTTTTTCCAAAGCACTTTAAGCAAATTGGCAATCTAATTATTGATTTATAAAAGGAAAGAAATTAATACAGCCTCCCATACCCATTGGCGGTAAGAGTATTTAAAAGTGAACTATGCTTAAATTTCATAAAAGCCTCCTCAGCAAATCAGTAGAAGAATATTGATCTTGAAATAAGTATGTGAATTCTAATTGTGTTTTGTCTTTCCACTGGAGGACCATTACTTTATTTAGCTGGAGTTCATTCTTTACTTTTATAGTCTTGGTGTGTTGTCTATGAAAACTGCCTTTACGTTTGAGCAAGGCTTGTAACCACCCAGTTTTGCTGATCTTTTCAAAAGAGTGTATTGACATGTGAGAGCTAGAGAGAGGCTTTTAAGATCAAGTTACCATCACCCAAAGTCTCAGCAACATATAACTGTGGTTCCTGGTATAGAGCTGTCTGTTAAATGAGTAAATCAGATGCCAAGTACAATAATTGCTTCTTGTTGTACTTCAGATTCACAAATCAATTTATTCTGATTATAAACCACCATCTTAATAACATACTGTGTAATTACATATATATTTTCATCTTGAAAAACCACATACATATGTAGGTTAATCCTGCTACTTTCACAAGTGGATTTTGACTGGCAAAAGGGAACAGTTTCGGCTACTTTGTAAGTTTTGAAATACCAGATCTGGCTATTCTTTCATTAGAAGATTTTGGAAAAGAAAGAGGAAAGAGGCTCTAATGGTCACACAACATTTCTGCATTCAAAGGCAAGGGAAAAGAAGGAAAAGACAGGGAATCTGAATATTTAACATTTTTATTTAACATATAATGTTAAATAATGTTAATGTTAATATAATGTTATATTTAACATTTTTAAATCAGTAGTTTTGAAGATAAAATTTTTAAATGTATCTTTTTAATTAAAAATTCAAATCAAAAGTTAGTTTAGGCAATTTCTTCAAAAAGTCAAATATCTTTTGACAGAAATCACTGCTTCTGTCTCAACAAATAGAAGCCACTTTACAGAATGTAACACAGGAAGGTTTCAGCATTGGTGTGATAGTTGAATGTAGAGATTAATGTTCCTTTGTCTTCCCATCACTGTATGTTAAATTCAAGTGGAAGTTTCTTCCTGTTTCCTACATTAATATAGCATTGTGCTTTGTTTTAATTGAGCTGTAGAGCCTTTTAAAAGCAGCTCTGCAGTACAAACAGTAAGTTTTTAGCCATCTGTAGTCTAGCTCTGAGTGGGCATGAGGTGCTCTCAAGGAGAACTTAAGCAAGGTTTGGTGGAGGAAAATAGGGTTCTTTGGGTTTGGTTTCTTTTAATCCAGCATTAAGTTAATACCTGTGGGGTATATAGGGGAATAGTGAATGGAGATGAATTGTTATGTGGACCCTGGGTACCCCATAAAAATCCCTGGCTAAACCAGCACAGTTTTGTCATCCTAGAGCAATGGGTCACTTGAGTGAAGCACAATAGTAGTAGCTATCTACTGCTCCTTGAAAGTTTGCTGATGGCAGCCGTGTGTTGGTCTCTTCTTCTAGGGAGTAAGTGATAGCACAAGAGGAAGCAGCCCCAGATTGCTTTTAGGAGGTTTAGATTACCTAGTAGTCAAAATTTCTTCACCAAAAGGTTTGTCAAGTCTTGGAACAGGCTGCCCAGGGCATGTGGCTGAGTCACCATCGCTAGAGAAATTTAAAAGACATGTGGACATCTTACTTAGGGATATGGTTTAGCCTTGGACATTGCAGTGTTACATTTGTGCTTGGACTCAATGATCATAGAATAGTTTTTCCAACCCTTCTGCAGTAAGCAGAGACATCTCCAATTAGATCAGCTTGCTCAGTGTCCTACCCAACCTGATTTGGAATGTTTCCAAGGATGAGGCCTCTCCTACCTTTCTGGGCAACCTCTACCAGTATTTCAACACCCTTATTGTAGCAAAAAGCTCTTTTCCAGCCTAAATCATTCCATGATTCTATGGAGTGACTGACAGCTTACTCAGGCATGCCTGCTGTGATGGGCCAGAAATTCACATTTTTAGAACTTACTTCTATCTGGATTTTGTACCATGTTTGCATTTCCTAAAAACTCTGTTGTGGTGCAATTTAAACAACCGACAACAATGAGCAGTTGGGCTGAATTCCAGTTCTTCAGTTTAACTAAAGACTGAATAATCTCTGTGTACACAGTGAAGAAATACTTTCCAAGAATCCAAATTATATTGGGCAATTTAGATGCATAAAAATTTAGCCTAATGAACAAGTTACTGCAGGGTAAAAGATTACCCAAATTACTCTGCATTTAACTTCAGTGGGGATTTAGTAGCAGACTTTACGACAGTTAGAATATCATTTTGTGTTGGCAATTTCAGAGAAGTTACTTCAACTGCACTAGGAGAAATCTTTATATCATGTGGAGAGAAAACATTTGCAATAAAAAGCTAACAACTCAACATCAGTTAGTGCAGTTTCATAGTGAACCTATGTCGAAAGTCACTCAATTTTAGGGAGGGAGAGAATATCTGGATATTTATATTAATTAAACTGGAGGAAAACATCTTAGTTCACTACTAGAAATAACAACTAGAAAAGAATAATGTGTAGCTGACACCACTCGTGTTCCTTCTGGCCTTTGCCTTTACTTTTCTGTGCTTATCATTTCAATTGCAACTCTGAAACACCATTTGGAGACTCAGTCAAGTGCAATAAAATGAAAATGGAAGACGGGATTTTTTTCCCCTCCTTTGCCTGTCATAAATACTTCAGTTGTTTTACTTGGAATCCTCATATCATGAAACTGAAATCTTTATGGGAAGATTTTTAATATCCAAAGTTAATATTGGGATCTTATTATGTTGAACAGCATATGAATATAAATCTTGCCTTGGAAAACCTTAAAACTGGATGAAAAAATTAACAAGTGAGAGTAATGAGGGAAAATATTATCTTCATTTCAAAGAGGGACAATTGGCACATTAGGAGAAAAGTGTTTTTGCCAAAGCCACACTGCAGGGCTGGATGACAAAAAAATTAATGCTCTGTTTCCTCTAGCAGCAAAGGCAGCTCCCAGTGTGTTTTATTTGCTTACTTTTCTCCACTGCTCTTTTTCAGATTTGTATTTTTTATTCAGACTATTTGTTGCTTACAAGTCATCACAATAAGTTGCAGTAGTCCCTCAGAAGGCACATCGAACTGTAACAAAAAAAAGTAAAACCACTGTCTGAGAAACTTGGTTTGAAACATTCCTGGGCTGATATTGGCCCTGAGGGCTTGAGGACTTACTGTGTCAGGCTCAGTCCCAGCCAAGTGCCTGACCATGAGCTATCATTCCTGTTTAGGAGGGATAAGGAGCTCAAAACCCCCTGCTAAATGCAGCTATTGAATACATAACTGAGTGTTGAAAAGAACTCATTAGTGATAATTTTCTTACAAATGTTTGAAAAATTCCTGTTGGGTCAATGAAAAAACTTCCGGAGTTTACTCTTAAAAAGGGATGTTGCAGTGAACCAAGAGAACCATTCAAAAATGGAGGAATGGCTGGTGGATTTGGGTATTCTTTTCTAAAAATTTACAGTGTCTACAGTGTTTTGATTTGGTCTCTTTTACAGCATCTTTAAAAACAAAGCAAAACCACCAGGCAGGAACCCAGAAACATACAAATGGATAGCTTTAGGATCCTGATGGGAATACTGCCAGCAAGGTAAAGAGAAATATTTAAAAAGTGCCAAACATGCAGACCTGTCATCCTTTGCCTTAATGGGCACTTACAAATGTGCTACTTGCAAGAGATGTTCCTCCACAATATGATTGTGGTTATAAAACAAACAGCATGGTCAATAATATGATCTAATCTGATTGAAGAGGTCAGTTAGAAAATTATTACCCACTTTACAACCCATTAACATCAAACCTACATTACAGGAATGTATGTGATAGATTAAAAACTTGCTTACTTAAAGCAAGAAGGTCTAAATAAACTCCATTATGAATGTTTTTTTATATTTGAAGCAAAATTACCCCCTTGGTGACTGGAATGCAATGGGGAGAGTCAGAACAAGTTGCTGAGCTTAGCTTTTTAATCTCTCTGCCTGAATCCTATCTAGTAGACGTTTGGGGAAGTGGAAAAGACATTTTTGGATGATTAGTTTCTGCTTTGTGATTGACACACTGAGGAGGCTGCAAGAAAGCAATTCAAGGGAAATTGAAGCTGTTGAATGGAGTTACTGGAATTAGGGAAGGGGAAAAAAATGCTTTGCTTGATACTGAGCAAATTATTTGCTGTATCAGGAAAGACCCAATGACCCTTCTAATCTTGTATCCTGCCTGCAATGTTGATTTATACCAGATGCTTCAAATGAAGATATAAATCCCCATAATATGTTTACCTGTAATTGCATAATAGTGTGCAAGGAGGGTATGCTCTTTCTTGACACTGGCCCATGATCAGCATATGCCCTGTAGCATACATATTGAAAGCTTCTGTCTTTACTCCTAGCTGATGAAATTGCAGATGCTTATGGCAGTCATATAAATTAATGCGGGTGGATGGCTAAGCATGTTGTGTGGCAAAGCACTTGTGCTCACTGCACTGCCTGAATTTTAGCTAGTAAAGTCTAGGGCAATTTCCATAGGATGTTACGCCACAAAGCTAGGAGGACATTCTCTTGGGCTCTGTAGTGGCCTTTAGCTGGTAATGTCAAAGGAAGGTGCTAACAGTCTTCTGGCTCTAGTTCCCTGAGCAAGTATGCAGAATCTGCATGTATCTCTATTATCTGCTGGATTATGTTCTATCTAACGTTATCAGCTCCTTTTTTTTCAACTGGCTTAGCTAGATGCCATCATACATTTAAGGTATATTGCCTGATATTTCAGATTGTCTTAGGTTTATTTTCCTGCTTAATGTCTGTATGAATTACCAGATGCAAGCTTCTGAGGGGATCTATGGTTACATTTGCCTCCAAAGGCCCTGGGGAGTAAGGTGAGATAGATGGGAAGATCTGGTCTTCTGTTTCTAAAACCCCATCTGTCCTGGGGCGACTGCATGCATCCTCACCTGTAGTTAATATTGCACTGGTGACAGGTATGGTTCATGTGCAAGTGCTGGGACTGCCCTGTGTAATGTGTACTTCATAACTGAGTTCATCCAGCAGCTGCCCACAGCACCAGCCTGACAGATTTTGCTGGTGTCCCTTAGTATCTGCTCAGTTGTCTCCCCAGCTTCTGTAGGAGGTTCTGGAACTTAAGAATGACTTGTTATACTGGGCCTTGCTGTAGATGTGAGAATACTGCATCCATGTGTTGTATTCAAGAGGGCAAAGAGGTCATGAAGGCTGGGTTGGAAGAGCCCTACAGAAATGCCTGGAGTCCCCTTCATCAGAGCTATGAACAGACATTAGATCATGGAGAACAACATGCACAGAGGCTTCCCTTGCTGTGCTGGTACTGCAGTGTTTGTGTCACCATCATGTTCCTGGCCATCTGCAGGCTGGAAGCAGCTCTTCAGCAAGATCAATTGCTTCTGTGCTGTAGTGCTTTCAGGCACAGATCCGGCTGCTGTACCTCTGCCTTTAATGTAGGGTGGTCTGTGGAGGTTCGTACTGCCAGTGATTTGAACATTTCCAGGCTGGTCAAGGCTATTCCACAGGCCTATTTACATTTGGCACAGAGCCTGTGAAGCTCCATGCCATCATTTCTGCCTGGCATTCCTATCTGCCTGAGCTGTTCTGACTCAAAGGCATTTACAGGTGACCTGACTGCTTGTCAGGAAATACTTATCTCCTCAGTGACTGTGGCATGGCAGGGCACATGCTTTTTGATTGAATGAGGAGGAACTGGATGTCCATCAGGACCAGACTTGAGTGGCATAAGGTTTGTGAACTGGATCATATTTGCTTGCCATATCCATCACAACATCTGTGAGAAAAAGAGCGGGAGGCAGACTGACCCACACTGTACAGCTGCAAGAATTGTAAAGTCAATTTTATGTAGGAAGCCCCAAATGAGTCTTTTATACACAATGCATTACTGTGTATTCACTGCTTCAGTGATGTGGTTTCCAAGGTGTTTTTTTCTTTCTATTTTTTTTTTTTTCAGGTGATCAGAGGGAGGTAGAAAACCTTTTATCATGTTTCTGTTAGTGCTTCTTCTGTATTCCTCACCACCTCTGTGCTCTGTCTGGATGCCTGGCTGGCAGTGCCAGATGAAACCATAAACCCTGCATAATACACCATGTTCTCTTCACAAAAGTTTCCCTCTCATACTCTTTGTTCCTTCATCTCTCTCCAGGGATGGAATGATTTATGCCAACACATATAGCTATAAATGAGACATTTTTCTACAAGTTGAGGTAAGAACAATGGTGCAAAGCTGTACTACTAGCAGTAAAAGTAAATACAAAGAAGCAGCCAAACTAGTTGTTAGCCATTAAATAGGTATAGTTTTATTTGCTATAAGCATTTCAAATAAGAACAAGTGAATAACTACTGACAATTTTTAACAAAGGCAAATAGTAATGCAGTCAGTGCAGTGGGATTTTATTTTTAAATAATTTTTATTTTATCTTAAGTGGTTTAAATTATTTTTGGTTCGTGTTTGTTTTACTCAATTTGAAATTTTGGAAAGGAGAGTGGGATCCACTATAACTGGACTGCTTCATCATGTCTTACAAATGATGTTGCTCATCAGTAAGTAGAATATGAGTAGAAATGAGCTGAAATGGTAAAGAGCAATGTTGGTGCAGGAGTGAATAAAAGTTTTTATAATACTTATTCTATTTAAATCTTATGCTGTTTGAAGGAGATGTGAATTAAGTTTGCTGGGAGTATTTAACAGACTATTTTTGTTGGATTAATATTGATTTTGTAAAGTTCATTTTATGTAATTGCTTTGACCTTTACTGGGGGTTGGAGTCAGTCTCACATTCTTTTCTGAAAATTTGAATTACCTTGGTTTCAATGTGACATAAAGAGGTAAAACTAACATCTCAAAGATAATTGTTAGTAAAAAAGTACATTCCTAGTTATCTCTAGTTAGTTCTTAGACTGCTTTATGCTGTGGGGATGGCTCAGCACAATCAAGTTTAACTTCGTATATTTGATCTATAATGATGAAGTTAAAACCAAGCAGTGGGTTTGCTTTCAGAAAGATTTAGGAAAGATTTGTGATAATGTCTCATGAACCATGAAAAATTACGTATTTTATGAAAGTATTCTTTTCATTTTTTCTTCGTGCTTTGGTGAGGCCTGCCATGAGAGGAAAGGAAGTTTTACTGAGAAATCCAAGATTATTTAGCTGGTAAATGAAAACATACATTAAACATGTAGATCTAGGCAATATTTTTCCTTCTGTATCAGGACTGTGATTTTGCATCTATTCCTTTAAGTCAAATCGATTTTGCTACAAGGCTTCTTTGGGCACAGGAATCTTACCATTCTAGAGTTCAGAACTGTGGGGTTTTGATCTAGTAGGCAGGCTTGCCAAGAGAATGTGTCCCTCTGCATTGTAGCAAACTGTGGCTTTGGTTTTTGTTTTCGCAGTAACTTAAAACTTTTTTTCTTTACGTTGTGGCTGAGATATTGCTTCTTACTAGAGGGCCTCCAATGCTGATATTATAAAGGAATGGAAAAGTTTAACCACACACATAGATTTTATTAAAATCCTAGCATTTTGCTATGTGTTCTTTTAGGCAAATTCACAATCAGCACTTTTACTTTGTGAATTGCCATATGCTTCAGTGGACAGTGGGCAGGATTTACCAGCAGCATAGCAGCTCTGTGAAAGCCCAGGCATTTAGTGTGGTGAATGTTGTAACAACATTTAGCACTTTGCTGCTTCCAGCAAGAATAGCTCACTAATTCAGTTTAGTAAAATATGGTGATATTTTAGTGCCAATAATCAGATCTGGAGACTTTCAAAAACAACAGTTATGGTGTATTATTTCTGATGCCTCATGGCAAGGCTTTAGGCATTGAAACTGTTTTGGAAAACCAATATATATAGTATTGCAAATGTTAGTGATTCATGTGTCTACTGAATCATTTATTTTGTTTGCTGTTTTTCTCAGTTTCCCCAGTTCAGACAAGACAGAGCAGCTCTTTTCATGGAAAGGAAATGAAAGAACATAAATAGGGTAAGATGCAAACCACAGAGCTTCTGCCATAAACAAGAGGCAAATGGTGCCTCATAGCAGTTATGCACAAATGAGTAGGTTGTTGTAAGTTGTAGCTGAGAGCATACTTTTGGCCAGGATTGTCATCAGACATCAATTTGGAAAGTTGTATAACTAGATGCTGTTAAAGAAAATCAAAGTGTTGTCTGGCATGATTATGAATTTCCTGCACAGTTCAAGTGCTTGTGTCTAATATTCCCCTGCTATTAATGTCATTTAGAACACCAAGTGGATTAGGCTTGCCTTGGGAAATTAAGGATGTTGCACATTTTTCCAGGGATTCAGGGCTTCCATGGGTGGAATTGATTCATGCAATAGCCAGTTGGGGTGTATGGCCTCTGTGGACCTGGAATACTAATTTCCTCTTTTGTAGAGTTTGCTGTATGACACTTGGGTAAGTAGATGTTCATGCCCTACAGATTCAGACAGGCTCTGTTTCCCCACTAATTCTGTTTCTGTGGTCATCCCTACTATTAGCGTGTCCTAGAAAAGTAAGCTGCCAGCTGGCCAGTACCTGACACACAGGCATTAGCCTGCCACTGGGGAAAACCAGGGTGAAATTAGTAATTTAGAATACTTTGGCACAATGAAGTTCTGAATCTCTGATGAATGGTAGTATGTTAGATAGAGAAGCATTATTCTCCAGCTTAAGAGCCAAAGAGTCACTATTCCAATATAGGCTTAAAGGAAAGTCAGACCTCTGAAAAGAAATTGTGTTAAGGAGAGCTAGTGAAACTCTGATAGTGAAAAGGAAAGTACATAAATGAGGTAAGCATGCCAAATATTGTGTTAAATGTTACAGCTCTGGTATGGCACGTGACCCTTATATTCTTCTCAGGTTCCTGAATTTGGTTAAAAAGAAGCTTGATAAACCAGAAAAAACATGTTTCAGTTTTAGTTTTTTCCTCCTGGGCATTTTCCCAACAGGGACACTGTTGACTATCAACTTCACAAAAATAAATGCTAAAGTAATGACACCCCAACACACTGTAACAGAAATTTCATAACATAATGGGAGTTAGTCATCTTACATTGTGATTTATCTGGATTACTCATTTCCTTATTTTGAAGAATATGTATATTACAGAATCAGTGCCTTAAGCCATGCTTGTTGATAGTGCTGTTTCCAATGGTCATGTTACTACTCAGATGCGCTTTCTTCTTTATGGGAAGAAACAAATATGTAGAATGATTCTGTAAATGACAGACCTATGAGAAGGTATTTCACAGCTTTTCAGAATACATTGTGTTAAATACAGATACATCTATAATGTATGAACTCTATACTCTTGATATATCTATAACTGTCGTTTTTGCATGGTTCCAGTTAAAAGAAGTCCACAGAAGAATTCAACTTCATCTTGTACAAGAAATTGATCTGCTATAATACAGAATATCAGCACATTTTAGACACATGACTAAATTAAGCGTTTCTTATTTATCAGTAGACTAATAGAGAGTCCAAAACTTAGACAAGTGGAAATAGTATTGTGAAAATTTTTATGAAATTAACTAGTAACAGAGAAAGTGTGGAGTAAACATCTTTGATGAGCTGGAGTAATTTTCTGAAGAAGTTTCTTCCCTCTTCTTTATCTGATCAGAATGGGAAATTTAAGTTGTCATCTGAGTGATCTGCAGGGAAGGGTGGTCAGACCATAGAACAAGGGGTTTTCCCCCTGTTTTTTGTTTTTAGTCTTTTTTGTTCTGGGGTCGTGTGGCTAAAGGAGCATTTCTCCATTTATCTTTGACTGGGCAAGATAAGATAAAACATACATACATTTGAGACTACAGCTGGCTGCATATCATCCATCTAACTTGGATCCCATGCTGCAGAGATTTGCACGAGGACCATATGCAAGAGGAATCCAACTGGTGCTGCTGGCAGGTCACCTGCTCCCCTGGCCTGCAGGACACTGCTTGAGAGGTCTGGGAAATGGATGATGGAGATCAGATGTCAGCTTTTCACAGATCACATGCAGAGAAACTGAAGCTGCCTGCACATATTTCAGCTTATCAATTTTGTCTGAAATCTGGTATCTTGTACAGGGAAAAACAAAATTATGTGCAAATGATGATGGCATTTTAATTTCTTTTGTCCAAAAAATACTGGTATGTCTTTTCACACAGAAACCTCATTAAATGTTCCAGGTAGAATCTGTAGGGGACTTTCTGCATAAGAAAATGCATGAATACTTTAAGGAAAAGCTGCAAACAAAAGAATAGGGGATGTCTGGGTTATTGGTTATAAGTAATATTTCTTGCTTAATCAGATAAGCTTAACATTAGTACTCTGTGCTTTATGCACACATATTCTTCAGTATGGGGAAACTCTAAAGCAGAATGCTCTGAAAGATCATCCTCATCCATCTTTGTCCCCTTTATGCTTGCACCACAAAAGTGTAAGAGTGTGTTAGGAATAAATGGCAGTAATGTACTGATGGGAATACTTTCAAAGTGGACAACACAGCCTGGATGAAGCCCAACACTTAAGGGTATGAAGCCTGTGATTAATCCTTAGATTCTCATATGTAACACTGTACGCACTCTAAAGTTGAGAAAGCTAGTTTGAAAATGATGGCAGCTCTTATGCAATAAAGATTTATCAAGAGGTTTGTATTTGCACGTAGGGAAGCGATAAGCACCAGGATGTATTGAGATTTGAATAATTTCTGTGCATTTGAGGAGAGTTGCTAAGAAAGCAACTCCATGATGCACTTTCTGTGAAGTTTTGGGAACACAGGAACAAATCGGGGCCAAAAAAAAAAGAATGTAGCTTTATAATTTTTTTTGCTGGGGATCTTCTTCCAGAGTCTGAGAGCTGCTTTTATTCCCTACCACCCCCTGTGATTTTTTTTTTCTTTCTTTTCCTCTGAGAAGCGCCATCTGGTTTCCAGTGTTTGCTTCTTTTTTTGAGACAGTATTTTGGGATAGGAAGTGCCCTTTTTTCTTGGATTTATGTGTGACACTGGTTTTACTGTTTGGATGTGAAATGTGTCAAAAACTTTCTAGCAGTTTCTGTTTATCTGTAGACTTAGTGTTAGTTACCAACATCCTTTGCTTTTTACTATTGTCATTTCCAGTGCTGACAATTTACCTTCAAAAGATAAATAGGTTATTTTTAAGAAAATGAAATGACTGACCCTACCAGTATTTGATAATTGATGGCTGTATTTTTACATACACTATGTAGTTATTCCTAAGTTAGCTATGGTATTCATTACCCTTTTGAATCCCAGGCTACTATTCATAGCAAAGGCAAGAATCTGCACAAGAAAACCTGGACTTGATTAATATCCTTAATTACTCTGCACTGGACCAAAAGGTAATATTTCTTACTGCCTTCTGTTAATAATCAGTTATGTCTCAAAGCACTTGGATCAATAACCTATATTTTTTTCCTTCAGAACTGTGCTTATTGTATTCGTAGGAAAACACTCAGCTGAAGAAGCTCGGGAATGTTACCTAAAATTTTTCAGAAATTTGTTATTGATTTTCTAAAAGTTTGTCAAATTGGAGACATTAAACCAGCTCAGCAGTTCTTTGGGGTTTTTTTTAACAGATTATTTCTGAGGGTTTATCAGCCAGCTCTGCAGAGTGCAGGAACATTAAACAGGGTAGTATTTTATATGGGCATGTGTTCATCTCTTGACTGTCTGATAAGGCACAAACTTGCTACCACTTTATGCTTGAACAGGTCTTTGCTAAAGTAAATGTGGTCTCAGGAACACACATATTACTTTAGGTACAGCACTGTGTCAACAGCTATCCAGGCTGGGGCAGTTGGATCTGAGCCTGGATGCTGTACCCACACACAGACACGATTTAAACTGGTTGTCCTTTGGCTTCAACTGTAAATTCAAGGTTAGCTGTGTGGTCATCAGCAGTCTCTATATGCTTTGTGATGGTTTGCACTGCCACTGGCTCATTGCACTGGGCCTCCTCCTCTTGGTGTTCATCCTCTGAGCTGTGTCATTAGAGCCTCTACACACACTGCTGAGTGAATTATCAATACAATGTGTCCTTAATTTCTTTGGCAGCCTCATGGGGCCAAGGTGACAGGGAGAGAGGATTGAGCTTCTGTAGGTTTCTATTCATCCTTGTAACTTGGAGTGCTGTGCTGTGTGCCTGCGTATATGCAACCTTGAAACTATATCCTAACACAGAATTGTTTAACTATACCCTCAATCCATACCTATAACCCTGACCTAACTGCAGCCACCATGTCTCACTATCTTAAAGAGTGATCATCAGGAGGATGGGGACAGACACTTGTCAGTGGAGACCAGCAACTTGACAAAGGGCAATGGGCACAAACTGAAACACAGGAAATTGTCTAACTATAAGGAAAAACCTTCTTTACCTTGGGAGTGACTGGAATGGGCTGCCCAGAGAGGTTCTGAAGTGTCCTTCTCTGGAGATATTAAAAATCTGCCTGGATGTCATCCTGTGCAACCTGGTCTAGCTGATCCTGCTTTAGCAGGGGCCTTGGACTAGATGACCTCCAGAGGTTCTTTCCAACCCAACCATTCTGTGATTCTGTGATAATACTGACAACTGAGAGTCTGCTCTTTGCTCCCTGCAGTGTTCAATCATAAAGGCAAAACCTTGCACTGCTGTTAGTTTTGTGGAGAGTGGGAGGAAGAGAAATCCCTAAAGTGAAAGTGATAGGATGTGGATAACAGATTTTAATTGCTGCTTTCTCAGACTGTCTGTAGCCTGCCTAAAACAGATTTTCCTGCTGATTCGCAGGAAAGAAGACAATGTTTTAAATATTGATGTGTATGTGAAGGGATTATAAAGCACCCAGATGGACCTCTTCGACTGTACTTTTCTGATAATGTGTGTTGTGTTTTTTCTAATTGGCAGCCACTGGGTTCCAGTCCAGCACATCATCACTCCTAACCATTGCTGTTCCCCATGCAGGGTGGCTGCCTGGTGTTCTTCCTCCTGGCAGCTGATATAGTTCAGGTATGTCACTTACATAAAAACAGAGTGAATTAATTTTTTTTCTCCTATTTTTGTTTTGTTCAGTCTTTGGTTCATGAACTATTTCACTTGAGCCAGGATGTAAGTATTTTTAAACTACTGAGATACTCAGCAACTCTGTTTTTCAAGTTCACTGAGGCAAAATGAATCATCAAAATGCTTGAAGTTTGAGGTTTACAGGTTGGAGATTTTAAAGGTTTTTCAACTAAAAAATACAGACTTCTAAAAAATTTTTTTTGTTAACTTGGATTCACTACCATGTTTGTCAGCCTGGGACTGTTTTGTGTAAACACATTATCCACACTTCCTCCTCTCAAATTGCCCAGCTCTAACCATGTGATTTCAGCAAGATAGCCATCTCAAGGCTTTTTGATGTAAAGACATTTTAAACAAGTTCAAAGGGTTAACAGGCAGGACAAGAGAGAGGCTATTTTCTATATCTGAGATTTCAGTGGGAATGATTTATTATGAACAGAAGAACACACCTCAAAAGTAATCTTTTTATCTCCCTCTGCCTGCAGAAAAATTTATGATGACGTAAGGATATCGATAATGGCACAATCTACATGGCACCTTTTGGCTGATGAGAAATGGCAGTCTCAAAATGGCTACAGAGATTAGGAGTTTTAGCCTTGCTTCCAAAAATAATGTACTCACAGAATTGTTGACAATTTTTTTGGTTTAATCATTTCACCAAGGCATTTATTGTATGTCAGAATCCAAAGTAATAATGCAAATAGAAGCCTTATCAACCAGTCAGTTAAATTTTCACACTCTTTTTCGGTGTAGCTTTTTTGGTCTTTGGAGTAAATTTGACAGCTTCATGTGATGCTGCTTAACACAGCTTGAAGATGGTATAACTGGCAAAAGTAAGGGTAAAAAAGCAGAAGTATAATTTCAAAAGTATCAGCTGTACTTTGAGACTTTAATATTACTGATATTTCACTCAAACTTTGGGTTCTAAATGCCCAGGTTTTCTGAGTAAGTGGTACTTGATCTTGTAGGACACTTGAATGCTTGGTATTATTTCCCTCTGTTGCTCCGAATTCAGCTCAGGCATTTTAGATGTGAGAACCTAAGACCTGATCCCATGCAGAGTTAGTGTGGTGAAGAGTGCTTGAAATGTAAACCTTTAGGAAAAAGGGATACTTTCCTTCAGATACTGTTGGAGAGATTTCTGAGATATCAACAGAGAAATTTTTGATGAGCACAAACGAGGGCACTTTGGAATTGTTCGTGGCCTGGTATCAGGATACTCAAATGGAAATGAGAGACCTCAGTTCAATCAGATGTTCTTCCTCAAGGCAAGTAGCCCAGCACAGCTTTCCTAATGTTGTGGGAAAGATTTTCATCACAAAACACTTAATTTGGGGTCTGGCTCTCTAACAGATTGTTTTTGTTCCATGTTGTTTTTCTTGTTTGTGAATGGGAGGACAAACAAAAGCCCTTGGCCTTTTATGGTAATGAGGTAGAGCTTTTTTTTTGCTTATTTATTTTTTAATCCATAAATACCAAGCTTTTTCCACCTATTTTCCTCCTAGTATAAAGGAATGCATTGGGGTTCCCACTGAAAGGCCTGTTGTACTTTAAGGGTAAAAAGATGAAAGATTAAGCCATGTTCATCTACCCCCCACAAAGCAAAGCCAAATTCTTTTGTTTCCAAGGTTTCATAAAAATGTCTTTATACTTTTGTATTCCAACATCACTTTTTCATTGAGTTTGCATTGCTGTGACTCCACTAATGCTGTTGAACAATGTTGTGTGTCCTCAGGTGATACATCCTTCATAAAGGCAGTGGTAAAGATCAGTTATTATATCCTCTGTGACCTTTTGGTTTATCATTTCAAATGACCTGCAGCAGACTCTGCCTAAGGCGTACAGTTGCTTTGTGGCACAGTGGTTCCAAATGTCAGGATCTGGTTTCCTTCTGCACCTATTTTGCATGTAGTTGTTTGTTAGCTTAGGTGGAGATGTGGAAGACTGATGAGTACCTCAAGGGGATTGGATTTTTAGGTAAGGCTAGCTAATGAAATAAATTGCATGGTGTTAATTGCTATGTAACACTGTATATAATCACTTCTATGGTGACTATAGGTAATATCTAGGACACTAGCAAAAATCACCCAGATTAATGAAAAATTAATGGGACGTGCCCAGCAGTGATGGGACCAGAACTGGCTTCATGATGCAGAAACCCAAAACCACACCAATTTTTCTGCCCTGAGCAATGTGGGTGGAGCCCAAAGTCATGGACTAAATTAACTCAATGGACTCTCACAGGAATGGTGCATAGCCTCAGGGAATGATACCTATATATATGTGTTTCTGCATATCAAAGGACCAAGAAGAATGATGGTGGCTAACTGTGATGTATTGCAAAATGTAGGACCTAGGCATGGCATAAATGGTATGGGATGAGGGGTGGATATTGTCCTGGTTTTGGTTGGGATAGGATTAATTTTCTTCCTTGTAGCTGTTACAGTGCAGTGTATTGATAATACACTGTTTTAGTAGACCTTAGTAGACTTTTCAGTTTCCCCTGCCCTGCCAGTGAGGAGGTGCACAGGAAGCTGGGAGGGAGGAAAGGCAGAACAGCTGTTCTGAACAGTTCAAAGGGATATTCCACACCACAGTGTCATGCCCAGTGTGCAGACTTGGGGAGTTGGCCTGGAGGTGTCAATTTGTACTTGGGAAAGGATTGGGCATTAGTCAGCTGGTGATGACCAGTTGTATTGTGCATCACTTGTCTTTCCTGGCTTTTATTTCTCTCTGTCTCTCCAAATAACAAGAACAACAACAACAATAATAATAATGATAATTTTACTTTATTTCAATTTTTCAACAATTCCAAGCTCATGGGTTTTACCTTCTTCCAATTCTATTCCCCATTGCCCTGGCTGGGAATGGGGGAGTGAGCGAGTGGCTACATGCTGCTTATTTACCAACTGGGGTTAAAACACAAAGTTAAAATGTGGAAATATTTATACTGGGTATTTTGGGTCTGCTTAATTGGTGATTTTCTAAAATCCTTTCATAATAATAAATGAGACTTGTATGCTTTTTTGGTAGGGAAAGTACTGTAAACTTTAAAAGGCTTTGGGGTTTTAATTTCTTAGCAGAAAAACCCTCAGAGTAGGTGAAAAGACTGTGTAACGCTCAGGGAAGGTCATTAAAGTTTTCAATTTAAATTGATTACAAGGAAATGATATGCCAGGGGAAAAAACAATAGATGAAAAGAAGTGTACTGGATGGCAAGAGAAGATGAATGCTCTGTGTTTTCCCCACCTCATATTGTCCATGACAAAGTATGATTGTCTAATATCTCAAGATGAGGAGGCTAATACAAGGCCATAAATCACAGTGAACAGCTTTTCAAATAATAAAGCAGTCTGCCTTCTTGCTAATAGGCCCCAAGGTAGGACCCTGAAATGCTGAAAAGAAGGCTAGCACTCACCTCCCTGTGGGTGACAATGACTTTTGCATAGCCTGTATTCACACATTGTCAGGGGAGACAGCTGAGAACTCAACATATTGCGAGTACAGCAGATTTGTAGCCTGCTTGTTAGTTACTTATATGTAAAGATTAATAGGAAAATTATGGAAGATGTGATGTTTTTGTACAGTTTAACTCACATCTATTATTTAGACTCATATAACCTACGTAAATGTAGAACTGGGATTATTGTGTGTTGTATGGTTAGGTTTCCATGCTTGCACAGAAAATTTTAAAGCCGGAGCTCAGGCATGAGACATTGTTATTGTGCCTCTCTTTTCTGACTCCTCCTTTGCCCAGCTTTACTGACTGAGAAAATGTGCTTTTTTCATATGAAAGCCTTGTATGACATAAGATCACATATAAGTTGAAACAAAATACTCATTTTAGTCTTCCTTCTCCTAGATAAAAGTTGAAGGAATCCAGACTGAGAACAGCAGATCAAAAAGTGTGAGATAAATATACCCGTAATCTATGGGCATTTTGAACTGCATAACTAGGAAGGAGATTAGGCTGACATTCTCTCTAGAACAATTACCTCAATGGTGGGAGAAAATTAATAGCCTTGTTTTAAGGAAAATCCAATATCTCATATGATGACAATGTGCAAGCGTTTATGCACAGCCAGCACACTAATATTTTCATTGATGGAAAGACAGAAGAGGTCCAACGATCAGATACTGGTTTTCTAATTAATTTTTTTTGTTGATTTCCATATAAACATCTAGTTAATGTGAAGCATCTTTGCTTTCTTTCAATTAGAGTAGAAAAATGAGAAACAAAACATTTCCTTCTGATACAGGTTTGTTTATTTATTTATGCCTTTATTTGTGTTGGAACTTAGAGCTTGTCAAAAACTTGCAGAATATGGGCTGATTTTTTTTTCAAACAGATTAAAAATACTGAAATATAGCAAATATAATTTGCTTGGGATTTTTAGTCGTATTTCTCAAGTTAAGAATTTGGTTCAATAAAAAATGTAATAATTCTCCAAAAATCAATAAAAAATACTAAATGTTCAGAGCTAAATAATACCAAGCAAAGAAGACAATTTACAGAAATTGGAAATTTTAATACATCCTCACTGAAAAATTTAAAAGAGGAAATATGTTATTACAAGCAAAACTAAAATGGAACTGAAATAAAGTGCTTGGTGAATGTTGAACTTTATAGTAGTGTTGTCAGTTAAGATACAAAACCTCTGAAATCTATCACTTGATTGGCTGAAAAGTTTTTGACTCATACCAGTTGTTATCTTAGCAACTAACTACACTTGATTAATGTTAATTGGAATAATCTGGTGGCATACTCAGTGGGATAATGGAATCACTTGATTCTCTTTTGAGTCCTGCTCCTAAACTGCTTGGATTTTAGTACTTTTGTTGCATCTAAAATAGATGGAATAATTTCATCAGATTTGAGCTCTGAGATGAAAAAGCACAGTACTGAGAATTATTATTACTGAAAGATGCTAAGATATTACAAGAATAGATGAGCCTTTATGTACTCTTCCAGCCTCCTCACACCAGCTTTCTTCCTCTTGAAGACTTATTCATTTTTTCTACGTATATCTCTTAAACAAAACAAAAAAAAAACCTCTTATAATTACAATAATATAAATAAAAAGGAAGACTGGGTTTTGGCACAGAAGGAAGTGAGAACCTAAGGGACCAGAGCTCTGGAGTCATATTTCCTTTGCACAGATTCTAAAGCATGAGAAGAAGGAAATGTGTACATAACTTTTTAACTTTATCTTGACTATCTTTTTTATAGTAGAATTAAAACATAATTTTTGTCATTATATAGTTTTTGTGGTGCTTCAAAAACAATTTTTTTCATTCACTTTTCAATCTTAGAAACAGTGTCATCCTTTGGTCCCTCTTTCATGTTGAGAACATGAAAATCAACTGTACAAACCCAAAACCTTTCTCAATGTAAATATGGAATAATCTCACATGAAGTGAAATTACATTCAAAACAAGAACTTTACACTCAAACCAGTTCAAATAATTAAGTGAATCAATTGAGCTAAAATGTCTGTTTCCCAGAGAAAGTGGCCTTAAGCTTCGTAACGGTCTTATAAACCAGAAAATCCTTATTGATTGTCTTGATGGACAGTGGTCCTGAATTGCTTAAGAGGAAGTTCCATGTGTAGCTCACAAAACATCAAAGGGAAAACTCTCTTTGTATGACATTTAAGTATCTCTGTCTTATCCTTGCCCTACACGACAGAATCCTTTTCTTGTAAGAGGTTCACAGGGGGATTAAGACAAAATGCTTTGATTCACTGCAGGTTAATCCTCCTACAAAGGAAGATTTATTTGCTTCTTTAATGTTATTCTTTCAGTTGGTTTGCCTTAAGTTTTAAAATTATTCTCTGGCAGAGAAGTCCCTGTCTATCTTAAATTCAGGTTGTTCTGTAAACTTAGTCCTCTTACAACTAACACACCATGGTGCAGACTGTCTTTCTGGAACAAATCCTATGCCCTTCATGGACTAAAATACTCTCAATATTGATAGGTTAATATAAGCTAAAATAGTATGGACCTCAAACTTACACCTTTGAAATACATTTGGTTTAGTATGTGGAGAGAATTCCATTTCAAGCTATCAAATTCACTTCCAAATTTTAAGTATTTTACGGAATCATAGCATTTGAGTTTATAAAAATTGCAAGAAGTTTCAAACTACAGAGGGGTAATTTAGAATGCAGTTTTCTGTAAGTCATCAGCAGAGAGAATCTGTGTGACAATTATGTGTGAAAAATAACTGATTTCAGATATTTCCCAGTATAAAATGCATTTAAAAATAATTTTTGTCACTGGCTAGCAGATAAAATTTCTATTTTAGATTCTCTGAGAATGAAACGCCTGTAAAATTTATTTAGGGTAGAAGAATAGGAGGACCAACTAGCTTTCACGGAAGTAGCTCCACTGAGTGCATGTGTGAAACAAATATTGCTAGGACAAAAAATTACTTTGTATTCTAATCATGTTCATATTTCCTGTTGTCAGTTGTACAAAAGCAGTGCATCAAACATCCAAATTAGCTGAGATGTGTTTTGCTGATTACTGGAGCAGATGGTACATCTCAATTAGGAAAAAATATTTTCTGTTGGCTTATTATACTTTTAAATCAAATTCAGTTCGAGTGGAAGATCAAACATAACAAAACAAAGGATTTTTTCTGGTTCTTTTATCATCAGGCTGAGTATTGCACGAAATAGCAAAATATTACTATTAAGTAGTAACATGAATGGCAAACAAAGCTGCTTATTCTATTTAATTCTTTCCCACTGAAATATCAATATGATGATGTAACAAAATAGGCTAAGGACTGAAACTTGGCAAGTGAAATTAATTTAGTTTGATTTGCACAGAAGTTACCCGGGATGTGAAGGGATGATGGAACACACATAAATTGAGTAGGAGAAGCAGCAGGTTGCAGGTGACAGTATCAACCACTGCCTTGCATGAAGGGCAGCTGGCTGTAGAACTGTGAACATTATAAGATGTGATTTGTCTTGCCTCCAGTTTTTAGAAAAGAACTTGTTATAGTAAACCTTAGGTAATTTACCAGATGTGTCAGGCACACTATGATGAAGAGAACAGTAGTAAAATATGAAAATATTAACTTATGTTTCTTATTTTGCAATAGAAATAGTACAAGGATCACAAAACTGAATAGTAGAGGTACACTTCCTTCTATTTCATTTGATCCAAAGCTGCTGTCATGTAGAATATAGTTTTCCCTAAATTGCATTAAACACTTTAGATATAATATTGCAAGTGAAGTAGTATTTTGTTGTAAACTACAGTCAGGTACAGAAAACATAATAGTAGGAATTCACTTGGCTAAGTCCTGTCAGGAAAGCAATTAGAGGATAAAATGTTAACTGGTACAATTAACACTGATTGTACATCAATGACTTGGATAGCATTAGAATTATAAGGGATTAAGTTGTCTTTGATTTCACAGATACAATTGAAGTAGAAACACAAAAATATTTGTTATTGATGCTGTGATGTTTACTCAGAGAAATGTGTACTTTCGTGACAATCCTTTCATTTGAAATAGATCCTTAATTAGTAAAATTGTAAAACTACTGCTATCATTCTTTCTGTTTGGAAAGCTATTTTGTTGTATTCTGAATAAAAAAGCAAAGGAGCTGAAGGGATTCTGAAGGAAATGGGTCACATTTATTCCTGATGCAATCAACCTCTTTGTCAATGGATAATGAATTATATAAAGAATGAGTTTTGTCTTACATTGAAAGAGAAGCTGACCTTCTTTTAAAAAACCACAAATGGGCAAAAGTGGTTTTCTTAGTCATTTTCTACCTGAATTCTAAGTGTTTATTATAATAATTCATTTATCATTCTAAATATTTAATTGTAAGTTAGTCCTTGAGGTTTTATACTTCCTGTTGCTATCAGGTCAAAGTATTTCTGCCAGGTTCATTTGAAACAGGCAGTTTGGCTTTTGTCTAAACATTTTTTATTGTCTTCTGTTTCACAGAGTATCTTCCACTATCTTGCATAGAAAAATTATAAACAATTATTGGTCTGAACTAAGTTTGAAACTTAAACATGGCTTCTTACAAAGTCTTCATATCAAATATGAAAATGACAGATTATTCTCTATCTGATGTCTCTGGCTGTGATAAATATTTTATTTGTTCAAAATAGTTAAATACTTGAATATTGCTAAAACTGAGACCATAGAATATTTTTCTTTAGTTCATTCAGCTGAAATTCCTTTGAGGTGCTTATCAGAAAAGCAAATTAATCCACTGTACTTTATTTAGTAAAAATGCTTAAATTGTATCTGCAAGTGCTTTGCAGTTGTGAGAACTGACTTCAGGGACACTGGCTGTAGTTGTGGAAAATGGACTGTATTATTCAGAAGGTTTACTGTAAAATGTGGGTATTTTGATGAGGGTTAAAGGCTTTACTCAGTATATACAGGTTTTTGCTAACCTCTGTGTGTGAGCTGCTAGGTAAGAATCACCAGGTTCAAACGGTGCAACCAGCCAGCCTAGCACTCATCACTGGGAAACCTTGGCACTTCGGGTAGAGAAGTCAGTGCTTGAATGAGCCGGTGAAACTAAATTATTTCTGCACTAGAGCTAAACTTTCTGGGTCAAGTTCAAAGAATGTTAGTACATCTAAATTACTTGCTTGTTTCTTGGAAAAAGAGAACATAAATTTTCATAGTTGCCTTTTACTATTTATTATCAGGCAGTTCTGGTCACTTAGCTATTTTCTTTCTTTGGCATTACAGGCAGTGAATGCTGACTACAATGAAAGTAAACGAATTTTTGTCTTAGGATATAAAGTAACTAGAAGGTAAAATGTAGTGAGATTTTCCTTCTGTATAAACGGTTGTATTGACAAACACACAAATTCTAGAAAAAGAGGTTATGAAAGTCAGTACTGGATAGGACAAGCAGCCAGAGCTTTTTCTCTCAGCCATCTTCTTTGACAATTTGGGACAGTATCAGTGGATTTCTTTCATTTTCTTCCTAAATTTTTTTGGGAGATGGGAGCTGCTATTTTATCATGTTGTACTTAAAGGAAACATAAAGGAATCTAAAAATCTAAAATGTAAAATTCGTAAGGCAGTGTTCATTTGCTCAAGCTATATATTTCTATGTATGACTAACAGTTATCTGCCAGGTAAGAAGGATCAGAAAATTTCAGTAGATACTAATGTTAGCTGTAATCAATTCATGTTTAGTTTTATTTTTAATTTTATCAGATGCAATTTTGCTTTTGCTCATTTTACTTAAAACTTTCCTTATATTTATAGTACCTTCTGTCATTTTGCTCAACTGATCCCAGTATAAATGATGTCGGCTAAGCCAGAGAAGCTAACGTCTGTCCTTTATGATGTCCTGTATTTTGGCCTTGATTAGTGGTGTTGCTTACACTGTCAATTATTAGTAGATACTGCTGGTGCTCTGCTCTTTGATCCTTTCAGCCTTTCATTCTGCCACGTCTGGTGAATAATGATGATGGGGAGAGCAAGGTCTGCTTTGTTCATGGATTGCAGGCCACTTGACATGCATTACTTCTTCAGCAGTGCTTTCTGATATTTATGAAGGTAAAGCTTGATTCCAAAGTAGCATAATGTCAAATGAATACAAATCCAGAGAGTACAATGGGGCTTGGAGCAGGCCTTTGCATTGTGTTCTCCAGAGCAAAAAATAACAGCATATGACTTTTAACTGTGTACAATGACACTTTCAATGCTGGAAGCAAAGAATGGTCAAATGGTCCTCCAGCTTTACTCAGCAGCCTACTGAGTTCTTTCAGTGAGCCATGAAGATAAATATTGGTCAACAGACTGTGTCAAAAAGAAGGATAAAACCCCAGAGTTAGGTCTTAATTACTATTGGATTTAGGGTTAAGCGTGGTTAGAGTTATTTTTCTGGCCCCTGTTTTGCTCTTTAGACATTTGTCTGAGATAATTCTTGTGTGTTCTTATTTAAAAGGGGGGTGGTAGTCACTGGTACACTAATAGCCAACAACAGCAATGAGCTTACTTGTCCTGAGAGGGAGAAATTTAGCCTGTGTCTGTCCTGTAAGTTTGTGAACTTTTGCTGGCTGCCAGCTTGCCTTGCTTCTGAGGGTGCAGCTATAGGATGGCCAGCATTCAGCCTTGGCCTGAGCTCTCCCAGAGACAAAGAAATGGCACCCTACAGATCTGTTGAAGAAATGCAGTAAACATGGTCTTGGTATTCCTCTGCCAATTTTCACAGTTTCATGTACACGTAATCTGTAGAGGGAACATCCTAGCCATTAAAAATAACAATAATAGTACATTTTCTCCCACATTCAGTTAAAGATTGAACTTAAATTTTAAATATATTGATATTATTGTGTCCATTTCTCCGTCACACATGTTGACATCACTAGATAATATGTATTCAGACTCTGAGGTATTTTTACCTATCATTAAAACTAATTTATTCTAAATTCACCTAAGCCTGATCCAAATTGGCTCTAGCTACTGCTGTAATAATTTGGCCTTTGTAATGACATGAAGGCTTTAAACCAGAGCTTATTAATTGTAAAAAGCTGATCTACAAGTGTGTGCAGAGAGTGCAGGAAGTGCAGAAGGTAAGTTCATATTTAAATGTGTGTTCATATAACAAGAGCATGAAGTACAGAAGGTAAAGGAACTAGAAACTCTTCAGATGCTTGCATATGCTTTCTGTTTCCTCTCTACTGCATAAATGCTTCCAACTAGCAAGGAAGTTAATGTTACGTAAATGTAAATTAGAATATGTTTGTGTCCCATTAAACTAGTAAAATTAGTGAAATCTCTATGAGATAGGAGAGTGAAGAAAAAGGAAAGTATATATTGAGGCAATGGTGTTGTCAGAAAGAGACCTCAAATAATCTTCCATTTAATCCACTTCATTTTAAGTCTGTATACAGATTTCTCTTGTAAAGGTGACCAAACAAAGTATTTCCGAACATCTTTTGTCATTGTTTCAGATTATAACTGCATATTCATTGTTGTGTTGACTTAATGCAAGCAATGTGCTTTTTATTCTTCCTCATTGTGGGAACTGACCAAAACTGCAGAGCCTTTTGACCCTGAAAGTGTTTGAGGTAGAGCCAAGTTAGTTTTCATGGCAGGTGAAGGAACCCATTACCTTTCTCATTGTGGCTCCTATTCATAACCCCTTTTTAGGTAATTGCAGTAATGTTTTTGCTTGCATTACTTCCATAGTCCTACATACAATATGAAATTGCTATGTAATACTGTAAGTCTACTGGGAAATAAGGTAAAGATTTGGAAAACAGGTGTAGAAAGAGTCATACTGAAAAATACTGATGGTCAAGTATCCTGTTTGCAGCACTAAAAAAAAAAATAAATCCCACAGCCAGCCTGTAATGCACCTGGACTGTAGAGCAAAGATTCTCTCTCTTTCCAGCTGGGTCAATCTTATTCCAAATTTTTGTCTATTGGTCTTCTATGTGGCTATTACTGAGCAATAATAAATGCATACAGTTTTTGCTGGTGTTTTTTCCCCTCTAATACTTTGTCTTGACTTTCAACAAATATATGAGAAGAAAAATATAAAAAAGTAAGATATCTATCAGTCTCTTTCAAAGATATTAATGAAACTGGTGAAGAAAAATTGCTTTGCAAATTAAACGCATTTTTATTTGCTGCTTCAAAATTATCTATCTCAACCTGGGCCCAAATGTCAGGAATTAGGCCCTTAAATATTGCGATGGAATGTGATTTGAATGGGGGTTTGAATGAATATTGGGAAAGAATATACAAAAATACACAAATCTAGTCTCATGAAACTTCAGTTGCAGTGGTGGATCAGTTCTGAAAGATTTTCCATTAAGCCCATGTTTGTATGCTGGAATTGTAGCCTCTGCCAAGACTTGCATATATACTTAATACAGTAATAACAGTTGTTTTGAGTGTTTATGCAGTGTACACACAAGCAACATATTACAGGTATTTGTATTCCAGTTATGCCAGCAACATCAGGAAAACTCAGAAGGACTAAGCAGTGAAATGCTAGCAGGCAATTGCTATTTATGTCATCCAGTGGAAGGGCCATTGTATTTAATTATTGCTATAAACTAGGAGGAAGTTGAATATTTCTTAGACTTAAAGAAGAATTGAGAAACCAGAATCCTGACAGAGCAGCTGTGGAATTTTTTTCTTTTTTTCTAGCCAAACAGCAATTTTTGCTTAAGCAACAAATAATATTATGTGGGGGGAAAGTAGTCTACAAGCCACCTGCTTATCTCCCCCCCAGTATGGGAATCTCAGCATTAAATAATGCAATGTAATTTCAGGGACTGCAGAGAAAAAAATCTAGCATTATATCTGATTTATGTGATCTATGTGTTTAAAGCTTGGCCAACTGACAGAGAGTTAAGAACATAATGGTTAATAACTTTTTGTGAAGGATAAACATTAAAAATTAAGAATAATTTATCTTCTTGCAGAAGAAGAGATTATAACATGGAATAATGTATTGCTATTGAGAAAAGAGAAATTTAGGCTGAACACCATGAAAAATTTCCTGACAGGAAGTTTTATTACACAGTGGAACTGAATCTCAAGGCAAGACATAGGAGCTCACTAGGTTCAGACATTTAAAACAGTGAGAAAAATGTCAGAAAGATGGTAACTCTGTACAGATATTGCACAATTTGTTATTAACCTGATATGCCTCTTTCATTTTCACCTTTCATAATTCCATGGTTCATTAGCCAGCAACCTCTTTTCTCTGCCCTCTGGTACATCCAGGACAACTTCTAGGCTATTTGTAAAACCACATTTCTTACAAAATATGTGGCTTTTGTTCTGTGGCAAAATACTCACCAGCCCCCCTTCTTATGAGGTCACTTGTCTACCCAGACTTCTGCTGTTTCTCCTTTTTGTTTTTATTTTTAAAAACTCTGACAATGATGCAATTACTTTCAGTCTGTGAATACTGTTTGGAAATATTTTTTCTTTTTCAAAATAGGAAAATTCAATCTTAATTAAAATAATCCTAAAATAAGTTGGGGCTTTAAGAAGAAAAATGTGTGTGTTCATTCTGCTTTCAGGCATTTTAAGACCTAAGCTGTTTAGCAGATGACTTGTTTCACGAGAATGGGAAACAAAAGGTTTGTAAAAATTCACAAAAAGGACACAAGCTCTTAGAAAAGCTGTTTTAAAGAAAGTTCTTGAGACTTTTACTCAAAGATGAGCTGCCAGCCAACAGAATTCATAAGCTCAAAGCCTGTTCAACTTTACAAGACTCTTGTTCATTCGTTTTATAAGGACAGTTAATTTTCACCCTTGTCTGAGGTGTCAGGGCTGTCAGCTGGGAGCAGGAGGATTAGCAAGCAAGTCAGAAAACGCTTCTCCCCAGCGTGTCTCCTGTGTTGTCAGTGGCCTTTCAGCAGAGCTCCCTTCTGTACAGCTGCTGTGTGTGACATCATGGTGTGCTACAAATCCTGCACACCACTGCTGCGTGATCTGCTGGGAATTTTTCAGTCTAGCCTCGTTTCAACACTGCACTTTTAACCACTTTGGTGCTTTAAAGACTAGCAAAAGTTTAGAAATATGAAATATTGATTTAGTAGATGAAGAAACCTCTGATGACTCTAACATTTTTCCAAGCTGCTTTTTCCAAGTACCAGTGTGGTGCTCTCCAAGATACTCCAGCAGTATTTTATGTGAACCTGACTTACTGGTTAGTAGCAAACTATTGCTTCAATGTGAAACTGAAGGAAATGTAGAGTTGAAAGAATACATTTCTTCACTACCTGTGGGGATTTTTTTTTTTGTTTTCTATTCTTCTGGAATGTGTATGTTTGATAATACAAGACTTGCTACCTACAAAGAGATCAGCATAAGGATTATTCACTTTTTCTTTCACTCAGCTATTTAATAATGCTTACAGGTTACCCTGAGAATTGTCTGAGGACTGAGGCTAACTGTGGCTTTTCCTCTGTGCCTGTGGAGGCTGGTTGTTTCATTACATCTAAGTTTTCCTTTGTTGATCAGTATCTGTGACAGCCAACAAATGGGAAGTCATAATGTCCATGTTGTAGAAAATCAATTAAAAACCAACAAGTTCAACAAATTCCTTCATCTCCCCTAATCAATACTGAGATTAAAGTGTCTGATAAAATCCTTTGGGTAGTTTGTTGCACCTGAAGCTAAAGAAAAACTTATAAGAATACTTTTTACTTTAAGGGTTTTCTCACAGCTTTTACTGCTACACAGTTATTTACCAGAAATTAAACATTATTGCTGTCAAAGTAAATTACCTTCTATATAAAATGTACATCATAGTGCTCTGACTAACAGAGCATCTCAGGAATTTGAATGATCTGAGGACTAAATTATATGTAAAGGTTTCTACTTTTTTAATGAAAAAGTTTAGTATAAGCTGAAATTATTTTATTACTTTTAAGGCAAATTGATAATTCTGATTATATCTGGTCCCTATCCATAGTAGAATGATAAATAAAAATTGTGTAAGATAGTTACTATGTAATATGGACATTGAGATGGGAAAACTATCATGTTGTTCAAATAGAAGAAAAAAATTATTTTTTTTCCCCTCCCTGCACTGTTAATTTGCACCACTGAAATAAGAGTCAATCTGCCTGAGGTTTTGGAAACTGGAGGATAGTTTTAAGGTCTCTTTCAGACTTTGATTGTAGTGTTGAAGCTGCAACCTGCTGTAATTATGTAATGCAAACACTCTGCCTTTGTGCTTTGACTCCGAGGGGCAGGTGTGAAAGTTGCCCCTGCAGGTAGTGAGCGGGCAGAGGGAACACACTTTTGGGAAATACAAGAACAAAAAAGAGCAGCTCCCAAAGCCCGGTGACAGACATAGATTAAGAAAAAAGATGCAGATAGTGACTATACAGTTATTCAAAATGCCTCATGGGGCTCCAGAAAGTTCTGCTATTGGGGACTGGCATCTTGCTGCTCCTTGTTTTCCTAAGAAACTTGGCACAGCTTTTAAAAGATTGTCAACTCCTAGTTCTCATAAGTGTCTCTCCAAATAGTTTATGTTGCTCCCTGATTTGTTGGTAAATTTGAGAATGCAAAGCTTTCAAATTCCTGTGCCAGAGTGTATAAAATATAAATTAACTTAGTGACTGGTGAAAGGTAAATCTTTACATTTAAACCTAACTCAAAATACAGTCACTTTTCCTATTGTAGAAATTAATTAGTCTTTGACCAAAAATGCACCTTTCCTCTTGGCTGAGAGACATATTTTAACCATGGTATCCATCTGGAAACACAGGAGTATGACTTTTCCCTGATGTCCTCCTCCCATATTTTTCAGGATTCCTGTTTTATGAGAAAGGTAAGACGACCTAGACCTTTGGCCCCATGCTTTGCAATACACCTGAAACGTTCATTAATGGTCCAGAAATTATTTGTGTGTCATGTCTTATTGGTTAAATATCACTTATTTATGGCTTCATGCTTCTTCCCAGTGCTTTAGACATTTATACTAACCAGCAAGGGAATGCTTAGTGTAAGATTATTTGGACAAATCAACTTTAAAGTGAGGTTATCTAGAGCTTGCTCTAGTGGCAGTCTGTCTACTCCCTACAACTCTTTCTTTTTTGGTGTTATATCTTCAGCCAAGTGGATTAATTCTTCAGAACTTATTTTAAATTAGTGTTTTCTCTCATTCATAAGTGTTAAAGGACCTGCCAGTGCTGTCAATATTTTTCTGTTTTCCTCCTCCCTGTATGGAAGAACATTTCTATTTTGTAAGCTGAGACTGGAGCACGAGGGTTTAATGATGAACAGTTTAGCAGTGGCTCTCTGACACTGCTCAGACTGAGCTGTCATTGGTAGATGAGACATTAAACACCATTTGCCCTCTGCAACTTACTGATAAGGGACCAGAGACAGATTTAAAACTAACTTTACACCCTACTGCAGGTGCTTGTAAGCATTGCTCATAGCCATTAGTAGTACAGTATACTAATTTTCGTAGAGGATACCAGGGAGAATGCTCCTATTTCGGACTGGACATGGTTGATTCGTGCGTATCTGGTCCATTTGGAAAAACAGAGAGTGATGAGAGTCCCTAAACTGCACACTATGGCACCATTAGCACAGAGATATGCCATAATTTTTTTCAGAATTTTTAAAGAACTTATTGAGCAATCTGTTTCTTCTTCTAGTTTTATTTGTGCCCCACTTCTTGGGGCAATGCAGCTGTAAGTTATGCAGAGGTGTTTGTCCACACTCTGAATAGTTTATAATTTGAATATCAGTAGAAGGGTGTTTTTTACTTTGTTTTCGATGAAAACATTTCAGAACTTTCAGTATCAGTTCTCCCAGGGAGATGAATTAACTCCAAAGTGTTAAGTCTCTTGTTTTGCCCATCTCTTTCATTTGAGAAAGCAAAATAACTTCTCCTAAAACCCATAAATTAGAAAACCGTTTTCCTTCCTCCAGAGGATAAAAGCCTGGAGTGTTCCTGTTTCACTTTCTAAAGAAATGTTTATTACAGGATTTTGTTCCTAATCTTGTTTGTTTACTCAAGTAGTTTCCTCTTTGATTGTGTTACTTTTCATGGTAAATATTTAAGTTATTCACATATCTTTATCATTCTGAACTGTTTCTGAAACACTTGTTATGATTTAACTTACTCCTTGCTAATGATCTGGCCAATTGGTTCATAGTTTTAATTGCATAACATTGAATTTTAAATTAATTACATGTTAGAAAGTAATATTAATGTGATTACAAATTATTTTGCAGCTCCATTTTTGAGAAAGGATTCTCTGTTCATATATCTTTTAATATTACCATGTTTAGTCACAGTTGATTAAAAAACTCCAAATTTATTTTGTTATATATATGAGCACCATAGTGTTGAGTGAGATTTTAAATTAGTTCGGTCACTCTTACTGATTTTGTTGCTCCAGTAGAAAGAACAGCTGACTGTGCAGCATTTTTGTAACCCAATAGAGGATTTGTTTTGAAATTTGTTATTGACATCAACATGTGTGAAAAGTATTAGCCAGAGGGGTGGTTAGGATTTGCACTTAAATTGAAGCAGCAGTTTATGCCTCTGCCTTGTTTGCCTTGGACAGTGCTCAGCCTCATGTTGATTGACTAAGTAATAAATCTATTAAGCTTTCTCCTAAAGTAATTTCACCATGCACTTGTTTTATTTCTGACTGGTTTTTGACTTGCTTGCTAGTCATTGAGACTGGCTCTGTTTTCCATTCCATCTGTACCAGATATATTTACAAGGTTTCTTCTTAGAGTTTTAGGAAGGTATTAAGTCCTCTGTTAAAACCTTAGTCATCTGAAATCTTCGAGTCATTTTGAACCTCGAATCTGTACATATTTGTTCACATTTTTGTTCTCGCTGTGGTCTTTTTGTTCCAATCACTATTTTTGTGAAAACAGTGCGTGTTCTCTTTTTACTGATGCAAGGAAGAAATATCAGTCATTTGCATTGCAAGCATACAGTATTTGAAAAGATGCAATTGAAAAACTTACCCTGTGTTTGGGACACTGTGAAACAATCTCCCTGGAAAAGAACAAGTCTTCTAAAGACCCAGAAGCAGGGGCCACATCTCTGTTATTTAAGTTACTTCCCAGAGTTCTGAGCTGAGTCTGCTCCTACTTAACTTGCTGAATTTGTATCAGCTTCTGGCCACTAGCCCTTCACCAGTTCTGCAGTTTAGAGCAAGTCTTTAAATCCTCCCAATTGCTCTCTCAATCAACATCATCACCTTGAAGATGGAAAGCAGTTAATGCCCTCACTGGAAATTGAATGTTTTCCTTCAGTGGTATATGGAGGGTGAATAAAACTGTAGAGTCATGGAGAAACAAACTTAGAGAGGATTAAAACAGTCTCCTCTTGCTGCCCATTGCTCTGGATTTGATTTTGTGGTGATTTTTCCCTTTACAATGTCAATGAGACAAAACTTATTGTGAGCTGTAAATGGAAAATCTGTTACCTAATATCTCCAGAAAAGAGCCCACAGGAAGAAGTTTTCTACTGTTTAAAACAAAGCTGCCTCTTGCTTTCATTTTCTTAGAAGGATCAATTTTGGTATATACAGGTTTTGCCCTCCTGAATCAAATTATTGGAATGTTTGTTGCCAGTATTCTGGAATGTATGCTTTAAAGGGATCAGGATAATTATCTGTAATCAATCTCTCAAATATACTGTAAAGCTTAGAATACATTCAAGAAAGTGACAATTTGTGTTAAAAAATAACCTTTTTAAACAAAAGCTGCTCTTGTAGATGTATGTGTGGGGATATTACACAGCTGGATAAAAAGCCTTTAGTTATTATTGAAGGAGACTTTCAGGTGTTTGCCCAAATCTTGTGTTTCATGCCCATACTCTGACTGTGACAGTGCAAACTCCTTAACACACAAATGCAATTTGCACAATTTTATCTAATAATTCCATGTGCAGCTTGGCTTAGTAGTTATTTAGAATTAGAAAAGGAAGGGGAAAATGTTGCATTTTCAGGTTGGCATTAGTTTCATGCCTTGGCTGTTTTGTAGGGACTTTGCAGGTAAAAAGCAGAGGCACCATTTTGAAGTCCCAGTTTAGTGTCAGTGGTGGAATATCAGCTACCATGTGCTGAACCTTACTGTTTTCCTCTTTTTCTTCTGGTTCCTTTTTCTAGGACATGAGGAAAGCAGGGGAGAGGAGGTGAAAGCAGGCTGAAAACTGTCCTTCAGCACACTTGTACTGAAAAGCTCAACAGCTGTATTGATTGCTGCTACAGTTTCACAGAGTGCCAAAAGGCTCCCCCTGCCTGGTGGTTTGGGGTTTGGCCTTAAGAGGAGCCCAGTACAGAGTGACAAACTGGTGCACATGCTCCCAGCGTGGTGGGAGTGACAAGAGCCAGGGCACTGTGTGCTGGACAGAGGTGAGTGATGCTGTAGTTCTGCCTGGTTGGCTTTAATGCACGTTTTTCCAGAAATATGAATCCTGTTATTAAGAATGATAAGAAAGATAAGAAGGGAAAAAAAATTTCTGAACTTTTTAGGTCGTGCATTTTATCTGTTTCAGTGTAGCACTGAATTATACTCTGCTTGAAGTTGCAAGCACCCAAGCCTCCATATATGTGTATAACAAGCCTTTCAACAGAAACTTTAGCATACTGACATTCTCACCACATCTGAGACTATCCAAACAGAAATTCAGACATGAAAGCCCTGGGCCAAAACTGCATTAATACAGGATGATTACCATACAGGCAGTTGGCAGCTCAGATGAGTAAAAATTAGCCAAGTACTGCAAAATTTCGTTCAGTAATATTAACAAAACAACCGAAGATTACTGTAATAATTTCTGCTATAAAGTATGAGAATACTAAAATGCCTTAAAGCTCTATATTGGTTCTTCTGTTTCCAACCTCTTCTGTTTACACTAAACACTCTGGCTAGGTGACTCTTCCTCTGCTTACAGTTTCTGCAGTTTATACAGGGCTGGCTTCGTGATGGGATTCCCACATTCTGTGGTAATGCAAACAGGCACCTCTTAAAAGGGTCACATTTCTTATTTTTTAACTTGGAAATTGGATATTATATTCTGCACCAGTCATCCTCATTTCAATATGTTTCATTTTTTTTCAGGCTATTTTCTTTAAATTTCTCTAGAATTTATAATATTAATTCTCCTCCTGCTGAAGGTCCATAATCACTTCTGTCCAAGTAAAGATCTCCTGATGGAATATTCTATTGTTGCATTTTTCAGTTGTTTCAGTTTTTAAGAATAGAATCTTCTCAAATGTGATGTTCTGTCTTTTCTCTGAATAAAAATAACAAGAGTTCTTTATTATTTTGAATCAACATTGCAAAAAATCTGATGTACTTGGAAGCATTTCAGAAAAGTTTAAATTTTGAGTTCATTAACAAGTAGAACATTTCTGGTGTATAAAAATATGTTCCTAAGGAGACAGCCATAAATTTGTTTGTGAAATTCCCTCCACCTCTCCTCTGGTCTTGTTGGATAAAACGTCCTTTTTTGTCTGCAAGTGTTCTCTAGAATTTTAGAGAATATGAGTAGAAATTAAGGAATAAATTCTAAAGATTTTATTTTCTTTTAAAACTTATATAAATGATTTACATTAATATCTTTACTTGGCAATTTTTCAGTAGGACTGGCAAATTTTAATGCTTTCTTTATTGCTTTGTATTCAGAGAGCAACATATTCTAAGATAAATTTGAGTTCATTTTTTGCCAAACACCATTTTCTGTAATTTTTTGTTTTGCAGAAGTCTTGACTAATTCCCATGTCCATATTGTCCAATGACAGTTTCAAGTTGAGCTCATTAAATCTCAGAAGTCTTCTCAAAAATCAGTTGGTGACAGGGTGTTGATTAAATTTGTTAAATGTAGAAATAAATTGAATCAGTTTTGGATTATGCAACCTGCAACTGAGCTTTAGAGGTCATTTTCATTCCATTTCACTTTGTAGGAAAATATTTTTTCCCTGTTTCCTGCTTCACAGTAGATGTGGTTACCAAATGTTCAGGATGGCGTCTCAAGTAGTCAAAAGGTGAATGTCTCTCTCTATATATACATGTGTAAGAATATATTTTTTCTTGTGCACAGCTGCACTTTTTTTTAATACGGATTTTTTTTTTTTTTTTGGCTATGTTTTCCCTGGCTTATAAATGGAAGAGGGAAAAGAATCACTATATGCCATGGGAAATGGATATCATTTGCTTGTATTAGCAAATATAAAGCAATTTTTATCACTGACTTCTAAATAGCTCTTTTATTGCTTCTCAGTCCTCTGTTCTGTCTAGTCCTGGGAATGTGTGCCTTCATATGTACTGTCATAGTCTTTGATAATACCAGCTATTTCATTACCAAGAGTGTTCTGACATATTTTTTTTTTGTTACACAGAAAATCCAAATAACCTGCTGAATTGGTTTATGTTGCAAAATGATAGGTAGCATGTAACTGTCACAGGCAAATTCTACAATCCTATAATTTGTGCAGATAAGAGGGCTTAATGCTCTTAATTCCGACAAAAAAAAGCACAAGTAAGAATGAGTTTAATACTTCAGTGTGCTTGTACTTTTATTTATCACATTTAAAATATAGTAAAGGCTTCTGTTTTATTCCTGTCAATGAAATTCTTCATGAATTGTACCAGAGCAAAGATTACCTACCAAGTGACTGAAATCACCCTTCTCTTGAGGTATAAATTTTCAGTGCTCACATTAAAAGGCAAGGCTTGAACTTTACTCATCTGGTGAAACTTAAGCAATGCAAAAGCCTGACAAATCAAGTAACTGAAAGTTAGGACTGGATCCTTATCTGAAGAAGTGATCACCAATTCCAGTGTAGCAGCTCCTTTGAAACTCCATATCTCTTCTTAAAAATGCACAGCTCTCTGCAAAGTTTGAGATGCAGAATAGAAGTTTGGGGGAATTATCTTCCATTCTGAACTCTGCTATGATCTTAAAATATTGATTTTTTTTTTTTTTTTTTTAATTTCCCTTAGTGACTCTGGGACGATGCTCAGTAATGCTTATTTCAGTTGCAATATCCAAGAGAGCCAATGGGTCACCAGACATCTGTGGTCCCTAATCTGTTTATGTCTATATATACTTGGGGTGCATCTGAATGAAGGAGCCTTCTATTAAATTCTTAGAATTTTTTAAAAAAACATGGAAAACCTGACAGTAGCTAGAAATAAAATTTTTATATTAACAGCGTTTTTCTTGTTAGGAGCACAGTGCAAGCAATTCAGAGCAAATTACACTCTCAAGTCTCTCTGTGTATCTGCAGAAAATATGTCTCTTGGTGCTCTTGTGTGCAGAATACTTTCAATCCAAAACTGCATAACATGAAAAAAACATATACTAGCAACCAGGACAAGGCTGCCAAAACTTGTGTTTTTCCAGGGCCTGGGCCTCCAAAAAGGATATATGTTTTTAATTAGCTGTGTGATGACAAGATTAAGAAGGCAGCCACTTCTTTTTACTTACCATAGTCCCACAGCTGTTTCGGGCAAAAGTATAAAGCTGAGGGTTTTTTGGGGAAAAAAAGGAGTGCAATAATTAGAATTGAATTCCCTTGGTTACAGCTAAATGGTACATGAGAATACTCAAGGCACATTATTTGTGGGAATAAATTGATATAGATCCATTAAGTTAATTGAAGTTAAGGTAATTTAAACTTGCTGAGAATGTAACTCCTATGGTGAAAAATATGAGGGAAGGCAAACACCATTTTGTGTGATTCATTTCACTGGGGAAGGAATGATAACTCAGGGTCTGTCTTTGATATGTGATGGGGCAAATCTGTGGCTATTTCCATGTCTATAAAAGTGCACTGAGTTCCATTATGAAATATTCCTTTTACTGACTTTGGAGAAATAATCTAGATTTGCAACAGTTATACATAATACATAAAGAACTTAAGGATCACAGAATGAAAAGTGATATGGGAGAGGCAGATGATTTTACTTTCATATAAATATTGATACCATGTCAGTTGCTTGTTCTGACATGTCAGACTTTAGAAATTGAATATTTTCTGTCATTAAACTATGTAACAGGTCAAGCTCTATTTCCCCCAGGTAACTTTGGATGGGTCTTTGAAACCCATTCAAATATCTGATTATTTGCTGACTACCCTGAAGTTCAGTTCCTACATCCTAGTGCTCTGCATGTACCCTTTTTACTCTCTCTGTGCTGGGAAACTGTTATAAATTATTTTCTTTGGCTGGGTCAGGAAGTATTTTTCCATTTGGCTAGTCTTTATTTCTGCTTTTCATTTGCAGAGTAATTTCATAGTTAGACACTAGGCAGCTGGTCTTCTAATGTGTGGACTGGCTTAGCAAATAATTTTATTACGTCTACAGTGCACCAGGTTGCATTATAAAGTTTCAGACAAGGCTCTCTCCTTCCTCATTCATAGCTTTTAGCTACGCCTATGCAATTAAATGGGGTAGCTAATGCTCTGCACATCTTGATAGATACAAAGAGGAATAGCCTCTTCGGGTTCTAAGGGTGTTGTTTCAAGATTAGTTTAAGCCAATCTAATTGCAGGCAACTCCTGTTGACCCTCATTGTTCCTGCTTCTCTTCCTCCCCAGCAATATTTTCAGCTGAATCAGGCTCTTGGCATGGTTATGTGTGTGTGCTAGTGGCAGCAAATGGGAAAAGTAGGAGGGAGGGAGGGACCAGAAGGAGGAGGAAATGACTGGCATAGTCAGGACCCAGTCACGCCAAGCCAGGGCCAGAATGGTGCCCTCAGCAGTGCAGACTCACCGGGTGATCGGTGGAATTTTGTTGTCATTTGTGCAGGTGACCTTAAGCAGTGGTTTCATCTCCCATCCTCCAGTAGCACACTGTACATTAATGGCAGTGTTTGTTCTACTTGTTCAGATAATGGAATCTTTTAAGATTCTGTAAGATTTGAAAGATGTGCTAAGGCAAAGGATATGAGTAGAGGTTTTTATGATTTTCATGTTTTTGCTGAAGACAGATGAAAGTGTTTAGTTTGAGATACAGCACATAATTTTATCTAGTAGTATAGCAAATACATTTCTGATAGTACTTTTATTTTGCAAATAGTATAGATTTAGGACACCAGGACACAAAGACATGACAAAATAGTCATTATTATAATTCATGGCAAACTCTGCCTTGAGTTTAGAAAAGCCAGCTCCAGCATCTGCTTTTTTCAGTGGCAGAGCTATTTCAACAAGGTAGTCATTCAGATTAAACAAATAAGCTTTAATTCTGTTAAACAGGCTTCAAACTCTGAGGCATGCAGATACTCCCTTCAGATGTAAAGAAGCCAATTCCAATCTTCTCAGTGTTAAAAGAAAACATTTTAGGCACACGTTCAGAGAAATTCTGCTCCTAGTCTTAGAGCCAATAGGAAATACTTGTCAATGATATTTTGATTTATTTTCCACTTTATGTTTTGATTTATTTTCCACTTTATTAATGCCTCCTGATGACCTACTTGAAAGGATCCTTGCTAAGTATCTTTGGGCAATGCTGGAGACTAAACTGGTATCTGGCTCTTCTATCTTTGTCTTCAGTATAAGTTCCGTAACTGCATATATTTCTGAGCTGTCTATTAGTATAGGTTTTGGGCAATATCTTTAAAATTACTTTTACAAGAATTACCATTTCTGGTATATGTAATCTCAGCAAAATTAAAATTTTCACTAATAAGAGCCAGAAAACAATTATAATAGCAATCTGTTTGCAAAGCTGAGACTCTCCATATCAAAGAGACAAATTGTGATTTTGTGAGGCTGATAACAGTAGAAAAAGCTTGGCTATAGTGTAAGACAGGAGATTATGAGAAGATGTTGCCATTTAGGAAAATATTCCCTTTCTGCTCTTTACACAAAAGAGCTGTAAGTAATCAGTTTCTATAAAAATGGCTCTTTCTGTAGTTTTTTTGCCAAGGTGGTTCACTTGCATTGCTGTTCTACCTGCTCGCTGTAGGTCTGTGGGTGCCCTTTCTGTAGGATCATTAGTAAAACATGCTTAACCCAATTATTTTAATCTATTTCCATCTGGAAAGTAAGTAGATAGTGTGTGGAGGGAATGAACTTCTATCAGGGCATAATTGAGAAATGCCTAGCCACTTCCTCTGTCCATAATTCTATCACAAATTTGAGAAGACTGGTTTTGCCTTTTGTGCTAATAGAGACAGTGTGGGTTTGAGAAGTGTTTTAGGATGTAGAGTTGATGCATTTATGTTGGAGCATGTTCTGTTTGTCAGGACCTGTCTCACAGTGCTGTTTGTCTGGCTGTACCTTGGGGAAGACCAGGTGCCTAGGCTGAGGTTACACAGCCAGCTCCATGTGATGTAGCTCTGCAGTGTTGTTGCAAGAGACAGTCCCATCCCACACTCCATCCACAGGCTCTGTCACTGCCAGCTGCTCACACTGTCCCTCCTGCATTGTGGGTGTGTCTGGGTGACCATGGCCTGAACATAAAACAAGGGACCTCATCCAGTCTTAGAACCAGCCCTTCATACTTGGCCAGCTCATGGTTGAATCAGGCTCCTGATTCCAGCCACGTTATGGTGGTGTGGGTGTCAGCCCAAGGCAGGAGCAAAGAACTGGGAACAGATGGTGAGGCCACATTCTGCATGGCAGCTTATAATGGTGCTTCATTAAGATAACTTTATAATCAACTTCCTAATGATTACATTTACACTTTCCTTAAATACTAACCATATTGAGTACTCTGTAATTTTGCTTCTATCTCACAAAAGCCTTTTATTATCTCTGTGTTAATGTGCATTTAATTAAAAATAACAACGATGAAGGTGATTGCTATGAAACTTCCTAATGAGAGTGGATATATGATCTATTTCATTGGAGTCATAGATTTCCTTCATGCTCTTGTCTTGCACTAGTGAGATTTGATTTCTTCTGACACGTAAATCTACATATTCAGATGGGACTATTGCTTCCCCCTCCCCCCCCCTTTTTTTTTTTTTTTTTTAAATTCCACTGAGGTTGTTTATGTGTTTATTCAGTGGTTATATCTGAAGTTACTGAGTTTTTCCTTTATGAGTTCCAGTGCTTCGTTGTGAGTCCCAGAAAGGAAGCAATGATGGGCTGCTTCTCTTCGGAACATGCTGATTGTTTTTTAATACATTTTTCCCTGAGTGTCTTCCCTGTGATTCCATATAGAACTCTCCAGCATTCAGCTGAAAAACAATTTCATATTTCCTTGCATTTCTGTGCCAGCACTACCCTGGACTCTGGCTAATGCTAACCAGTGTAATTATCTGTGACTTTCCTCCTAAGCTTTCCATTTCCACTCAGGCCACAGAACAGTGTTCTCCAATCCACAGCAATTATGAGCATGATATATGAGACAGCTGGAAGAGGGTATTGAGGATGAAAAAATGAGATGGTAAACAACAACCACTGCTAAGCCAAATGCATAGCAAGCATCAACTTAGACTGTCTTCAAAACTGCCACTAAAATCATTGAGGATTCTGCTTGCACGTCCAATGCTTTGATCTTTATTCTTTAGTTATTAATTCTGTGTTTGAACTTGGCTCAGCTCTGCTAAGTTATTTGAAACACATAGTTCTGAGTAGTCTTTGCTCTTTTGCACGTGACAACCAAGGCCAGCCTGGGTTTTTCCTCAACAGATGGAAACTAAGTCCACATTTATATAAAGATGTGTGGAGAGCAATGTGAATGTTTTTGTGTGAATATGTCCTAAAATAACATTCTCATTTGATAACTGGGGATATAAGATAGAAGGGGTGGTAGATTTCTGATGAGGCCCCAGGAAAACATGGTTTCAAAGAAGGGGTCAAGAGTCTGGGTGCTTGGAAGTCTCATGATACTGTGTTTGCTGGATGCCAAAGTTATTTGAGAGCATCTCCTGCAGGTCCCCTTCAGCTCCAGCTGTTTCTAGCAAGGGATGCACAGATCCCAGAGGATTAATTACCAATCTCAGAGAGTCAGTACTCCTTCTTGCTTCCATTTGTGCTGAATTTCACAATTTTGCTTATCTATTTAATAGAAATATGTAAGAGAGGTTTCTCAATTTCTTTTGTCGGTCTCTGACCTTTGCTCTTGCTGTTACCTTTTCCTGAGGAGTCCACAGGTGGAAGGCAGCACAACTGAGGTAAATAGGCATATTTTCTGAAGAGATTGTGCATATACTGTATGTGCCAGACAGATGGGCTATAAAATCTGCTGATTTTATAGAAATACTGGAATTATAAGGTATACACATTGAAAGAATAATAGCAAATCATGGAGAAAACAAGTAACGCAAAGGCCACTGTTTCTTGAAATAAATATGATTTGCATTATTATTTGGATATTTCTGTTGCTGTTGTGTTTGAAATGCAAAAAAAAGAAATGTGGGAGAAGTCCTATCTTGAACAGTAAAGTATGTGGTTTTCTTTTTTTAATTATTTCTCATGCAAAGTTTTAGATCTTGATCTTATTTTTGGTTTCTTTTACCTTTTTTATTGTGTTGAAATGGATAGGGTTGCAGTCATTTAATTGTTGCTAATCCCTTAATTAACCTCATACTCAATTTAGCTGCATATCTTCTTGATCCAGGAGTACAAATATGCCCCTGAAAAATAAGTTCTCTGTATGAGAACAGTTGAAGTAACTGTTGAAGTAAGAGCATGATTTTCAGAATTGTTAGGTATGCTTTGTTATTATCTTAAAACTTAGAAGAAAAAAATACAATAAAAAGAGTAAACTACAAATTCCTTATTGTTAAGAAATGCATCTTTTAAAAAACCCAGATCCTAAAATATTTTTAGAGTGATTTGTGGAAAGACCTGAAGCTGGTTGAAATATGTCAAATGAGAGTGGTGTCACAAAATTAGAAAAAAAACCTCCAAACATCTATTTTATAGTACATTTTGGGGATTTATTTTGCCATTTAAATTGCAAGCATAAAAGGTACCTAGTATCAATGGCATTATTTTATATAACGTTGCAAAACATGAATATATCTGTGAGAGAAATTATCTTTTTGTATTTCTATTCTCAATTCCATTTGAAAGAAGTTTAAAAAATTATACTTCTAAGATTTTTATGCAAAATACAGGTTCAGTTTCTTCAATGTTTTTAACTTTAATTTTATTACTCACCCTAAATCTGCAAGTAATATCTGCTACAACAGTGCCTGCCAGTTTGGATTACCTTCTAAACTCTGCTGCAACAGAATCAAGTTTTGGGAAACATTTAGGGAAATAATGAGTGGTTTCCACGAGCTTAAACTGTGACTCACTGTGATCATCAACTTAAATAGCTCTTTTTTTAATGTCTTAGTAACATCGGTCACCTCTGTGATTCAAGGGAGATTTGAGGATGCTTGTAGTGAGGTCAAGTGATATTGATACTTGAAGCTCTTCCCCCCAGCCCCCTGTGTGCACACACAAGTATTTCACCTCTAACACTGTCAATGTGCCCCCAGTCTCGGTGGAGAAGGATGTTACTTGAGAGCTGGTGATGGAGTGAATGCAAACGAGCTGTTGAGTGAGGCTCTGGAGTTGGAGGGTACCTAGTCTCACTTTTTCAGGAGGCTATTGATTTTGATTGCCTGCAGAAACAGAAGCTTGCACATCATTTAATCATCTTCTGAAAGGTGTTTTGCAAATGTTAAATCTAGTAACCAAAATTCTGCTGCCTCATTTGTCGAGTAAGGAATTAGGTGTTAGTGAGCTGCAAAAAACATCTCCTACTGCTCAGAGTCAGTATCGAGTGTAACAGCAATAAAATAGAATTCTGTGTTTAATAGTTTTGGAGAGACAAAGGACCTACTGTGTTACAGTCCTAGTTTAGACCTATGTTTAAGTTCCACTTTTTAGCACCCTGTGAGTTAGAATAATGTTGTCAGTTCCACTGAAGCTGAAGGTAGCTTTTGTGGGTTTTACACAGAATTAATAGGGCATAGAAAGTCAGCATATGAAACATTCTGCTCTTCATTTTATTCCATGAAGAAATAAGAGTTTCTGCAAAGAAATGAGAAAATAAAATGAATGTTACAGCACTTTATTCAGTTACCTCAGGTCTTTTTGTGTGAAGAAAAAAAAAATAACATACTTTTATGCCAAGTATCAATTAATTAACCTTTCCTTTTTCTTGAATCATGTCCACTAATGTCTGCTTTAGACTTCTGATTTTATTTATTTATTTGCAGGCTGAAAAGGTTATCCTGTTGCATTGTAAACAACCACTGAACCTTCAGAAGAGATTTCTCATCTGGGCTGTTTTGCTGGTGAGTTGCTTGAAGCCTGATGCTATAAAGATAATAGAATTAGGAGACCTAGCAGGCCTCATTATTTTTAATTACTATTGCTGCTGCTCACACACTACACGTAATTCAGTAAAGCTGGAGTGGAGTGAGGGGGGGAGCCAACAACTCTGCATTTCAAAATGGGCCATCAGAAGCAGCAGTTGTCAAATCTTTCTGTGAATTATGTGTTTTTCAGATGTATCGTTCTAATAATATTTTTAACAAATCTCAGAAATTCAATAAAGCAAAGAAGAAAAGGGAATGCAGGCCTTAAATAGGTCAAAATCTGAGTACCTTCAGCTTGCTTTTTGGTTCATTTATCAAACCAAATCAATTGTTATTATTAGCCTATTATCATCATCCTTCCAGTGAGCTGGCTTCATTTTAATCAATATTTCTAATTAAATTACATCAAATGTGGTTTTAAATTGCAGCAGCCTCACTTCGTGTAGGCTAAATTTATATGCATATCTTTATCCATTATTTTCATTCTCTATTAATAAGGTATTTCTTTACAAATAAGCAATAAGCAGCTGTGTTGAAACAGCTATATGTCAGAGTTGGTAGTAGACCACCTGCTATGCTGAAATGCTATTTGTCTTTTATTTGTATGGACTCTATGCTTTAAATAGCTCTGAAACTGCCATTGAATTTTCCAGTCACAACCCAGAAAGACTGGGGACCAGTGCTCTGGGCCATGGTTTTCACTGGCTCCTTTTGGTTTGTAAACTAACCATTCATGGACATGGATACAAACAGTACAAATACCATTCCTTGGTAGTTTCTTTTCATCCTGCAAGTATCTGCTCTGCTCCTTCAGCTACCCAGCTGTGTGTGCCTCAGTGTTCTGACTTCCCTTGATTTTGTATTGCTGTGTTGTGAACGCAGTGCTAAGAGAAAAAGTAGAGTTAGTCTTGTTTTTGTGTCTTGCAGTGTCCAGAGCAGGAATTCTACAGCTTTTGAGAGAGCAACAAAAATGCATTCACTTAATTTGTTGGGGTATTTTTTTATTGTAGCTGCCCATTAAAAGGCTCTGCAGATCGTCCTCTTCTTCCTTCCCATTAATACAAATACAGTAACTGTGCTATGGTTGAGAATAATTGTTTTGCTTCCCTGCAGGGATTTAGGCACTAGTTAATCATGCAATAGCAGTTTCCATAAGATGTACTTTCCAGGATGATAATGTGGTTCCAGTTCAAGCATTCGTGCCCTGGAAGTATTCAATATCTGTGTCTGTGCTAGTTTATGGCAGCAAGGGAAGTCTTACCTTCATTATGTTTTTCATAAACAAGTGTGTGTGGATGGGTGTTTGCACACTTGTTTATGCATGTGAGTGTTTGTAGATATAAATCAGAAACCTTTCTCTGGTGGGGGAAAAGAGATTACTGGAAGAAGCCTAATCCTGTTGCCAGTATATGGAAGTCAATCTGAACAGTGAAGCCAACAAGGGCACACTCAGTACTACATCTTTCCAAATAATTCCGTTGTAGTTTAATTGATGTAACTTGAAGGCCATGTTTTGTATTTAAATATAATTCTAATCCTTAACTCTTTTACTTGTGTATTGTAGCTGGTCATCCAAACATTCCTCGTAGCAGCAAATTTATAAACTCAGAACAATCTAACTTTCCTTGGCTCTGGTTTCCTGCTGACACTTGGGCATGCCATTTCTTAAATACGCAGTTTCTGGTTTTTTCACTTTGACAGGCTATTTTGTCAGTTTTGAGTTTCATATTTCCTCAAATGTATATTCTGAAGGCAGATGCAGTTTTCAGTAATACTCTATCATAAGGGAGCTTAAAAACATAAAACCAAAGTGACCATTACCCTCATGGGAACTGAAGTACAAGTAATTATAACACAATGTTATTATGCTTACTTCATGCCAGTCACATGTGTGGTCAGTGTATGTGTGTGGAGTGCAAAGGAAAAAGTAGGTTTAGAACTGAAATATGCAGAACCTGTAAAAGTTTCAAGGCACATTCAACTCCTTCTTCACAAAGTTTATCCATTCTTTTTCTTCTTAGGATAATGTACAATCTAACATACCCACGGCCTAAATTTGGCAGGTCTCAAGGAGGAAAATGTATGGCAATTTATAGTTGAAGGCGCCTGTTCCTGTGCCTTCCACCACCTCCTTTTTTGGAATGTTTTAAAGGATTTATAAAGTTCTTAAGAATGCTTTCCTATGTGGTATAAAGCATTCTTTGCAATAATAACTTCTCCAGTGCCTACAGTTACTCTGCAATCACAGTTACAGGTGTTTGTTAAGGATGGAGTCCTGTGATACGAATTTTAGTGTTGTGTATATTTTAGAGTACTTTCTTCATCCCTAGACATGAAATATGGCACTTTCTCATGTGATTGTACTCTGTAATTTAGAAAATTATAGTTACTTGTATATGAGTTAATCTTAACACTCAATACTCTAAAACCAGAACAATCAAGTGTGCTGAGAGAAACACTTTCCCTGTAAAAGTTGATTCATGATTTTGTCTAAGCTGTTTAAACACCTATTTTGCATATTCCCAACATATTCCTTATAGTGTCTGGTATATTTTAATAGAGCTGTTGCTGATACATTGTATACACACCAAAACTGATCAAAAGACATCAAAAATCATTCCAAAATATTAGGGGGAGGGACAGGGGAATAGGGCTCTGTGAGGATAGAGAGAGTATATTCTGAATACTTAAAGATAAAATGAGTGGCAGAGTGCTCAAACTTTAGCCTTTTAGTCCTGATTTCAATTGTTGCATACACATGGACTCCTTCCCTCTCATTTCTCCCTTTACTCTGCTGATGGGATGTGGGGTGACTTCTGTGATAGAGGAAACCTGTGAGGCTCCTGATAAGTGTAAAAACAACCTTCTCTGTAGTGATAGCCTAGGAGAGTAGTATGTCACTTGTAGTCAAAAAAAGTGTTTTTCCACTGGTAGTCGGTGGTGTTTTCTGCAATAGCTGATCCCTCTGGCTCTTGGCTCTCCATCAGGGGGTTCCTTAGTACATGCTGTCCCGGTGACTGAATCAAATGGAGTCAACACAAAAACCAGTATTTGCTCACAGAGAAAATTTTTGTGAGTATTGTAGCTGTGCAAGATAAATACTTGATTTTTTTTTTAATTTAATTTTTAATATATGGATCTCAAAGCTCGTTCAGAAGGAGAGTTAATATAGCTTTTCCTGACTGATGTACTTACAAAGAGGTCATGGCACTGGGCAGATGTGGCAATGAAGACAGCAATATAAGCACCTTTGAAGTATAGGTTTGGCATAGGACAAAAGACATATGGTGAATCAATCTTTGTCCAGTTAACCATGTGCTAAAACTGGTGGCCTGTTGATGTACTTGTCACAGTATTCAAGACTAGATCTGTCATTAGCTTTGTTGCACTTCACAGGGCACAGACAGCACAGACATGCTCCTGTGAGCACAACTGAAATCCTGCATTTGTAAGGAAGGCTGGTGATATGGACTATGGACTGGAGTTCATTTATGTGGTGAAGGGAGGAGTAGGGAGAGTAATTAAAATATTAGTACTTCATGTGATGCATCTTTCTGGGAAAACAGCCACACAGTGACTTCTGCAGCTGAATAAAATCATGGCAAGGTGAAGTTTTATAAAAATTGATTCTGTATTGTAAACAGAAAAAATTATTAGCAAAGAGTAGAGACAACAATTAATATTAATCAGAGAAAGGATGTTCAGTGCATGACGATTTTCCCATTCCTTTTCTTCTGCATTTTTTCCCATCCAGCTGAGATGATTTTAGGTGCATCTTTATTTCAGAAGCAATTCAAATACAGATTTACAAGTTTATTTGTGGCTTGGGTTAGTTAAAGGTCACTATTTGGGGAGGGATTAAGGGGTACATGCAGTTTCCATGGGATGAACCTCAAAAAGGTACCAGTGATTTATCTATCCATACTCTGTGTGTGTGCATATAAGCTATGGTACTTAAACATCTATTACAGAAAACAGCACCCTGGGGACTTGGGTAATAGATCATTTTAATGTATGAATAGGTTACATCCTTAACTACTATTTGGGAAGGGTTACTTCTTATGGGAAGGGGGCTAAAGTAAATGGCCAAGAAAATTTATAGTGTTGCAATTCAACAAAAATATTGATTAGAAGATGAAGAACTCCATTTTTATAAACTTAATCAACACTGATTGTTTGATTTCAGCTAGTAGTCTGTCAGGGAGAAATAAGAGCTTTGAGCCTGGAGTAGTGCAGGGGGGGAAAAGAGCTGGCAATAATCTAGGGGGAAAAAAAAGTACAAAAAGACCTAAATCCAAAAGCACTAATGTAACTTTCCAGAAGATTCAAAGACTAAATATTTAAAAGGGGATAGAAACTGCCTAGGTTTTGTTTTGTTAGCACTGCCATATATTTCCCTGACTGGAAATTATATTTCAACAAGCAACTGCTGTATTTATTGGCTTATATTTTATTTTGCTAATACTCTGCTAGTGTCCTGTATTTCCATAGTAATCATTTAATAATCTGTTCCACAAAACAGTGGGTTGCCAAGATCCATTTACAGCTGTGAGTGCTATGACCAAAGGTCAGTGCTGGGGGAGCTCTGCTTCTCAGTGTGCAGGTGCCACTTGCATCACAGCCATTAAGCATGAAACTGAAATCAATTTCACTGCATCTTTGCAAGCTGGCAAACGTAGGAGTCACCTCTGCAGAAAAAAAAAAAAAGAGCTGGCACATATGGTGCCAGCTCTCTATAAAGAGCTGGACAGGATCGGAAAGAGCTGGACAGGATCTGAAAGAAGTTTTGAAGAGCCTGTAACTCTGGTTGTGTCTCCAAACCCAACAGTTGTATTGTCTCTGCTGCCACCATTCAGGTCTTCTCTGCTGCATTTTTATACTGTGTTTGAAGTGATTTGCCAACAACAGTTTGATGAATTTGTTTAATGCAGTGAAGTTTACAGTACTATCAGAAAGGGTCTCAGAGTGTGGGCTTCTCATCCTGGATTTAAAATTGCAAAGTGTGGTTCCTCCTCAGTACGTGATACACTATTGACTGTATGCTTTCACTGCCATGCTAGAGATTCTGCTCTACCTCCTTGTTGAAAAATCGGCTTTCCTTCCTTCACTGATGTCAGAGAGAAGACGAACTTTTAAAAAGCTTTTCCTCCTGAACTTCAGATGATTTATGAGGAAGATGACAACGCCTTTCAGGTAATTTAGTGAAAGGGCCCCCAATTAATCAATGTATCAATTTAGAAAAATCAGTTGAATACCAGTCATTTGCCATAACAGTCTTGGTTACTTTAAAGTCAAAGTCTAATTTTTGGTGAATTTAACAGTAGGGAATAAAAATCCTAAACCTCTTTGGCCCTTGGCTACAGTTTAAGTTGCTGTTTAAGGTGAAGTTGTGTTTGATTCTTTGTATGAATCAGTTGATATTTTTTCTCCAGATAATTGTATCCTTATTTCTTCTATTCAGTGATTTACAAGCACAGTGGTATAAGGTTCTGAAGTACCCATGAATGGCTCAGCCTCACAAGATTCTGTCATGCATGTCATAAGTATTCATCTTTTACTTGGGAGCCTCATGTGCTTCCAGGGCTGAAGGCTTCCTGCCTTGGTACAGCTATCTGGAGCAAGAAGGAAGCTGTAATTTTGCCTGGAGGACTTTTCCCTTTAAAAAAGTCCTTGGACTGGAGAGTGATCTTGGCTCAGAAGAGCGGTGAGGAGCTGCTGCTGAGGTGCACCCTGTAGGACAAGGGTTCTCTAGGATGTCTCTCACCCTGCCAGGAAAAGCTTCTCCCTGCTCTCATGGACTCTCTTGGTTGTGGGATGACTGCTAGGTCACTTCAGTTTGTGTTTCCTTCAAACTTCTCTTGGACAAGATGACCACTAGTGAGTTCTTTTAATTTGACATTTTCTTTAGAAGTCATCAACATCCCTGAAAATAACATCTGTCAGGGAGGTGGCAAGCTGGGAATTGGGTGCCTGCCCAGCCATAGCATAACAAGGCTGCAGGGCACAATTGACTGGAGTGAACAAGGAAGTTTCTGAGTCATTGATCCACAAGCCCACATAATGTGTGAAACTGGAAATGTAGCCTGTCAGAAGAAACTAGCCATATATTTTTAGATTATCTTAAAAAAAACCCTAGTACCTTTAACCATTGCTCAGTAGAAAACAGTCTTTGTTTCTTTTTTCTGAAGACTGTTTTGAAGAGGGTTTTGGTTGGTTGTTGTTGTTGTTTGAAGGGATTGACTGTTTTGGTCAGGGAGGTTTTGTTAGTTGTTTTGTTTTTTTAAATTATTTTCTACTGGTAATGATTGTGTGATTTCCTTTAAAATTCATTTTAGTAGACCAGCTTCTCTTTCATGTCACAGAGCTTTGTGTGAGCACATATACATGCATATTTGTTTACATAAGTGGTTTTCAGAGGCCAGCACTAAGAAGCATTTTGCATTATATTTCTGGATGGTAGAACCAAAGACCTGGCAGGAGAAGAGTGCTGAGACCTATTAAACATGCAATGTCATCAAGATAAATCAATGTGTAACTGCTAAGCTTGCAAGTATCTCTTGGCTTCAGTGGAATTATTTCTGATTAGCATATATGTGAAACCATCCTGGAGGCTATCATACATTCCTCTTTTGTCAGTTTTCCCTCTTTTTGGAGGGTTATTACTGCACCAGTTCTGTAGTTCCTAACAGATGTTTCCTAGTAGCTGTGGGAAGTTTGTTGGAATCTGCAGCACACCTGCTTGAAGTAGTTTCTCATTCTGTGAATTGTTTTTTCTGTCTCATTTGCCAAAAGAATATATGAAATAAGGTGGCTAGGCTGGGACAGCACCTTTCAGCTCAGCTATCCTCTTGTTTAGCCTTTCCACTCTTGCTGAGCAGAAGCAATTACCTCTTGCATGAAGCTTTTTGTCTTATTAGGTATGAAGAGAACATTAGCTATTCAGAAACTGCAATATTGCCATCTCTACCTGTGGAGGAAGAGAAGTGAATGCTGTTTGGGCATTGACTGCATTTTAATGTTTGCAAACCTCTTCAAGTTTGGGAGATTATCTTTTGTGCTATGTGCCAGTCTTCTGCCAAAACCCTTCAGCATACAAAATTCATCAATTTATTCTTTCTCAGAATAAAATAAAGGCGATGAACCCTACCTATAATTTTCTTTTTTAAGCTATACACAATTGGAGAAGTGTTTCTATATTATAGATATGAAATAAATGTGAACCAATGTTTCACAAACTACTATTTAGTATCATCTCTCTCTTAAGGAAAAAAACCCTTTCACCTTTACAACATGTTTAGTGTCAGTAATGGCAATTGCACAGGATTTTTAAAATAAAAGATTTTCCACGACCCTTGCTAAAGAGTAAGCAGATCATTCCTGCAGGGCACATTAACTTTTACACAGATTTGAGAGCAAAGTACAGTTAAAGACCTTCCATTTGTCTCTGAGATGAGAAACAAACTAGAGTTCTAAGTCACCTGGTGGTTTAAAGAGTTGGCCAATGGAAAAGGAAACTAATGAACTGTGCTGCTGTTTTGGTAAGAATTAAAAAGTAATTCAGATCATAAGTGTAGACTTTTCCTACCATCTCTTATTAGTTTCCCTACTTTTGGTTGCTGAGGGCAATTTTTTTAACTGGTAGTCCTGTAAATACTCTGTATTCTTGGCAGCAAACTAATTAACTAGAAAAATCTGGAAAGTTATGACCTAATGTCCCACTTTATTGCTTATCCAAAGCACATTAAAGCCAGTTTCACAAGAATTAGACTGATCCAATTTGAGTCTAAAGTTTGCTCTGAAGAACAAATATTACTGTTTAATTAAAGTTAGTAAATTTGTTTTAAAAAGAGAAGAAAACTGTCAATGAGATAGCCTCTAAATACATTTATTCATTCAAATAGTGAGCTTCTAATATCTATTAAATTAAGGATAAATAATAGGAGAAAGAACCTTTGCTGAGTAAAGTTTTGACATTTCCTTAATTGTGTACCAGCAGTACTCATACTCTTTGGCCCATGGAGAGAGAAAAGCTGTGCTTCCAAACATAAAGATTTTACTGCAATTATAATCTAGATAGAAAATCAACAAGACACCAATGGAGTTCCTTTTAATTTTATTTAAACTTCTAACTTTTTTACATATGCAGCCCAGCAGAGGCTTATTTGTGCACATCTCTAGCCCATAGACTTCAGTGCTTCTGTAAATATTCATTTTAATACTATCACAGTGTTTCCAGTATAGCTGGTTCATGAAGCAAATTATGTTCTTCATAAATTACATCATTTTTGTTATTAGCCTCATATAAATAAGTAGATTTGCCTGGATTTTAAAATGTTCAGTTTTGCTTGAGAAGTTAAGCGATAATACTAATTTCTATTATTTATCCCTTTTCCAATAACATATGAGACATTCTGCAGATGCAGAGTAAAACTGCTCCTTGCCTCAAATCCTTTATAACTTAGGCTATGTTATTTTCAGTTTTAAGCTTCTCAGAAAATATTGAAGTAATTTTTCCAAAATAAAACATTTCAAGCTTGTTTCACAAATTCCGCTAAAGACTTTCTCAGTGCTAGCTGAGTTCTGATAGTAAAATTATTTCTAGCGTGACTTCAAACAAAAATGGCAACACACAGGGCCATGTGCAGTTTTTTTGGGGTTGTCTTGTTGTTATCATATCCATTGGCATTGCACTTCTATTCAGGTGGCCAACAGGGCCTGTTGAGATTTTTTGATACTTATATATATATATTTATTATTTCATCCTTATAATCCATGAGTTTCCTCTTTGAAGGACAGAGAGTCAAATTCTAACAGCCTTACAAGAAGACCATCTAATATATGTCAGATAGAAGAGAGAGGTGTGTGGACCCTGGCTAAGATATTAATTTATTCTTGCAATGATTCATCATTCTGTCTGATCTTCACCACTTAGGGTCCATGTCATTAATGAACATTGGCATGACACAAAATCAAAACTAATTTCATTTTGTAAGGGACACCCACAGCTGTGACTCTTGCTGTAAATATGATCATGTTGTTTTTCTCTCACAATGATGAGTAGATGTATGTAATGTTAATAAGATAGCCTTTCTAGCAGTGATAGGGAAGAGTTCAAACTGTGTTGGGTAAGGCTTGGAGTTTATATGAATGGGCCAAGAGAGATTTCTAGCTATTCATCATATTAAGATAGTTCACAAATCAGGTGGAGTGTTCTTTGCTTAATTTGAAACTTTCGGATTAGATATTTAAAAACCTAAAATCAATATCATGAATCATGAAGGAAGCCTACTATAAAGCTTTTCTACACCAGAGTAGGCGGACAGCTCTGGAACTAAAATCATGCATAGGATTTATCAGTACCCTTCAGTTATTTTTTCAGTACTTCTGTCAAAGGAAGACAGAGTGCTCTATGATTAGTGTGTCACAATGGCAACACAAGCAACTGAAAGGTTTAAAGACAAAGATATCACATCCCCTTTGACAAAATCATCCTTGAAATGTGATAAAGGGAATTTATCCCTCAGTTCTTGAGGTAGTTTATTAATTTCTGAAATCTCCTCTCATCAATGGGTGAATTACTATGTTATAGAGAGGGACAGAAAGTTAAAAATGAGCTGCCTCTCCGCTGATCCCACAATCACAGCTGGCCATCAACTTTTCTTCTTTTCAGCGATTAATTTACATGGGAAGGACTTCCTTTTTCTGTGCAAAACCTGCATGGCAGTTGTGTTAGCATTAAGCACTTTAGATAATATAATCAAATCAAATCTGAATCCCCCTCTTCTTTCACTGGTGCTTTTTGAGGACTAGTCTTGAACTCAAACCTATATTAGACTGCTTGGATTATTCTCTAATGGAAGCAGATCCATTTTGGCTGTTTTTTTTTCTTGAATATGATGACTTTATTGATTCTATGTAGTATTATTTATAGTTAATTTTGATTTTTTGTTTATTATCTATACTTCTGAGCCTAATATGAAATGATTTGGCACATAAATAGGTCGGGAGACAGAGCAAACACACCCACAAAAAGGCAAGCAAAACCTCCAACTAACAAGCAAGCAAGCTAGCAAAAAAAAAAAAAAAAACTAAGAAAATCACCACATCAAAAAAATCTACAAAAAAGCTCCCCACCCCCAAGACAAACACCCAATATCAACAGCAACAAAGTCCCTAATTTTTCCTCTTCCTTAAATTAGTCACCTCGGTATTCCATAATTGTGGTCTTTCTCATTTGCAGTTTGTGGCTGAAATAAACTGTTGGAAACAATTGCTTCTGTTCATTCTCTGATTACAGCATTTCCATTCTTTCTCTCTGTTGTACCTCAACCAAAGGTTTGATTTCAAAACCTTTGTAACCCTTATCGAAAATGAAAGGGTGTCATTTTAACTGGTCAATATTAACTATTTCAATCCCAACCCTATATTGTTTTCAGGTTATAGCTGCAAACAAAAACTAGCATTAGTCTCGACCCTCTATAAAAAAAGAAAAGAAAAAAATTCTGCGAAGGGAAATTTTCTTTTTTTTCCTGAAACTTAAAAAGTTTAGAATTCTCATACAGAAGCAACCATCAAGATATTTTATCTAGGCCATGAAAAAGATGCTCTTGTTAAGCAGTTTCATTTTCTCTCCAGTGTACTATGGTCTTGTCAAACAGGCTGTTGATTACCATGATTAAGACAAACAAAATAAATATTTAGCTTCTAAAATAAACAGGCTGTAATTACCTAGTAATTCTGAGATCTGAAAATGGATACTAAAGAAAATGTTCTGGATCTGTGGTTTGTAGTTCTGGAGTTGTAATGGAGTGTTCATTAGAAGTCATTCTTGATCTTTAAGTGTTTAAGGATTGGTTTTATAAGTTTAAGTTTTCAAATATGCTTAATGAATAACTGAGTAGAAAGACAGAATGGTAATCCACATGACATAATGGTCTACAGAGCCCTAAAAATTTCAGAATAAGCTTTAAGAGTAGGAGGAAATATGAAGATAGAGTAACATGATGTAACTTGTTCAGTTCTGTACCGACTCTGTTCAATTAGACTGGCTTCTGGAAACCCTTAAATTTTAAGCCTGACTCTGATCCTAAGTGTTCACCTCAGGATAGATGCACTGCATCTCTTTGTAGGCTTCTGTCTGTGTGAACATTATGACTACAGGCTGGGAGACTGGGAAGCACCATTTAGTCACTGTGCCCAGGCACCCCAGTGGGGTCCTACAGCTTAAACTGCATCCATGCTCATCAGCACCATCAAGCAGTGCTCTCAGTAAAACAAGGGGAGTTTTCTCTGCCTTTAGGAGTTACTGTTTGGGCAGATGCTCCTGAGAATGTTTACTATATTAACCACTGTTAATCCTCATTTCTAAGGCCAGCTTTGAGTGAGAAGGGGAGATTAATCCCAATCTATCTTCTAGTGGTCTTAGCCTGTACTCCACAGCAATTGTTCCCAATTTTTGGAGCATGGTACATAGGCATTTTTCAAGATTCCCTTGTCTTCCTCTCTCATTTGATTCATGTTTTTGAGATTACCTTTGCTATTCATGAAAGCTTCATACAATTTTGAGAGAGAATAAAAAAAACAAACCATCAAAACAACATAAACTCAAATCCAGCAATATGGAAAGATTGATACTGTGTTTGGTATGCTTTTGGGTGAGACTATAAGCCACTGCAAAGGAATCCTATTTGATTCTTCAGCCTTGCTGTCCCCTGCCAGGACAAGGAGTGACAGTCATGCTTGTTTCCTTTGATGAGGCAAGTCCATCACTCTGCACTGCCTCTTTTTAACCTGAGACTCTGAAGATGGAAATAAAGACCAAGAGCTGCATAGCACCGTCCCATTCTCCCATGTCACTGTGTCGTGACGCAGAGAATAAAGTGCAGAGCACAGTCTGGCACTTTGCAGCAGGCAGCTCCCCAGGCACTAAATCCACTTGCATGGGCCCATGGCTGAGGTAGTCAGCCTGCTCTGGGAGCTTACACACAGCTATGGTTCCAAATGCAATTTCTAACTCACTTTTGTTTTCATTTGGGACATACTGACTATTCAAAAATATTTTATTTCATGTTTTCCCTTTCTCCTTGATTCCTTTGCATGGTGCAAAGAATTAAGAATATAAAGCTCTAGCCAGCCAAAAACATGTTGTTTTCTGTTTGAGGCGCTGCTTGTCATGAGAAAAATCCAGATCGCTTGTTAGTACTGAAGCTTGAACTTCAGAGAAAACAATTACCCTTGTTAAAAGAACTCTGTTTAGTGTACAGTGCATAATGAGAGGACAACAGGGAGGATCATTTCACTACTTAATGGACTACAATTAAACTTAAAGCAAACTTTTGTCCTCATTTTCACCAGCGTAACACAGGCCAGGATTCTCCTCCTATGGCTGAACAAAATATAAAAGGTATAGTTCTGCAGCTGCTTTGTTTCTGTGGAAAGTTTCCTGACAGTGAAGTACTGTGCAAGAAGCAGCTGCAGAATCAGGCCCTTTGTACACATGCACTTGTAGTAATCTTAAAAGAAATAGAATGGGACCAGCAAAAAGGCACTTCAGCTCAAAGAAAAATCCAACGTCTTCCATCTGCTCCCTGATCTTGCAGCTGCATTGAATTATGATGTGCTGTCACATTTATAGGGTGATTTCATCAACTGATTTATTTAATTAATTTAGATTTAACATTGTACAAAGGGTATGTGATAAAGTGGTGTAACTCTTTCCTCAGCCACCACACCAGCCAAGATTTATTTTGAGTATCCTCTGCCTCACTGTGTCCTCCCTTGTGCTTTTCAAGCTGCAGCCAAGGGAGAGTTCGAAATAGCTGGTTGGACCTAAAGCTGCTTAACTAACAGTGCTGACATGGAGCAGAACTGGCAACTTGAATCTTGTGTTGTGATGTTAGAATTAAAACATCCATATATTCACCTATATTTGTTCTCTCCCCAAAAAAATATTACCTTGGTGTATCCCTAGTGACTCCTGAATGTGCACAATGTTTCATGTAAAAGAACAGATGCACCTGGGGCCAAGTGGTTCCTTGGGGTGTTAACAATTCTAGGATATGCTTCTTTAGTACCCATCTTGCATATCATCTTGAACTGGCATAGACTGTACTCTTTTACTTTGTTTCTGTAGAACAACAAAATCTATAGGTGTTAATAGATAAAACCAGTAGCACTATAAATCCACAGTTGTGATTTGGTGACATGCTGGTTGCAAAAATGAGAGACTCTTTCCTGTGATGGTTTCAATAATCATAGTATATTTATAGAATGCTACTACATAATGCAGATATGGGGAAATCAAGGCACAGGTTTTGGCAACAGCTGTATTCAGACTCAGGAAGTCATGATCTCTGTGCTGGAAAACTTCATATCAAATAGGTGCGATAATAGAAGTATTCCTAATTAAATAAACTCCAGTATACATTTATATCTCTGTATGTGTGTGCCAGAGAGTGAGAATCAGGTGTTTAATTACACTTCTTGGCTGGGTGGACACACTGAGAAACCAGAGGAAGTTGCATTTTCAAAATATTTGTCTTAGTATTTCTCCAGTGCTCACTTTGAATGAGGACAAGGGCTATGCTGAGTAAAACCCAGAAAAATACCAATGGTTTAACTGTGTGCATGCAAAATATCTCCATTTGTAACACTTTTTTTGTAGTACTGATCATGCTACAGTTACGAGCCATAAGAGTTTAATGATTCTCATATATAAGGAAATAAAATCAATTCTTTTTAGTGGAAGAGAGACTGAAAACAATCAAAAAGGGACAGGATATTTATTAGAATGTGGTCAGAGATGTGGTCCAGGCATCTTTTTTATACCCCTGCTTTATGAAGCCAGAAATTATAGAAATATCTTCTGTGTTTCATTTTCATTTGTCTTGCTTTGTTTTTCATAGTCCTGAAAAATACTCAGCCTTTTAAACTGTATTTTGCTGGTTTATTTTCCTATAAATTAGTATTTACTAAGAGCATAGATTTCTTCTGTGGAATGAGAACACAGAAATAAAATGGTTTTTTGCTAGTAGAAAACTATAAAATAAAAATTCAGTTTAAATGCATGTGCTTCATCTGAAAAGCTTCGAAGTTCTGTTGGCTGTTCTAATTTCACAATATCAGATAAAATCAGTACAAAGGGAAAAGGATTATTGCAGAAACTAGGCTTGCTTCCACAATGCTAGAATTAGAATTGTGACCCTAGAACTCTAAGCAGCATTCAGCAAATAAAATTGAGGAACAACCTAATAGTTTTTTGTGTTAGATAATCACAAAAAAAGTCATCATGTGGTAGTTTGAAAAAAATTAGTCGAAACAGTGTAGGAACTATATCTTAATTTTGGAGATGATCAGAGTAATTAGAAGTTGAGAATGTCATTGAGATAATGACTCAGACTTTTTGGAAGTTTATTAATCAAAAGGTGGAGATGAGAGGGAGAAAACAGCACAGTGTGTTCAGTAGCACCGAATCATGAGCTATGAATAAATTATACAGAAGATCTATTTTTGTAATAATACCCATTTCTAATTATTTTTTACCATGTGTCTGCAGCTAAAAGTGGATGTTTGTGTCACAATCAGATTTGCCTTCTCTATCAGTATAGTTTATCCGAGTTAATAAAATTCTTCTTCCCCCTTCCCCCACCAAGAGTTTGTGTAATTCTCATGTTGCAACAGACCCATGTCTAAAATCAGAGTTGATTCTCTGTCACTACTGCACAGATTAACTGCTGTTCTTATTGAGCAATTCACCTTCTGGTTCTCCAATCAATACAAAAGGCTTGGCATGGATGCTGCTGCCTTCCTCCACTGCACTCTTTATTTTCTGTGATTTCTACAGTAGATATTGCTTGTCATGGACCCATGTCCTGGTTCCTCTCACTGAGGGGATTATTTAGGCTGCCCTAGCTGAGTGAAATCAAGGATTCCTCCTTATAAAAACAATGTCTGCTAAGTGCTTTCAAATCTGAATCAGCATCATGTGAGTTGGTAGTTATGGGAAAATATAGTAGGAAATACTGTGTTTAGCCCAAAATTTTATCTATTATTTTTGAATGAGGTGTTGATTTTTTATGAACATATCACATTTGGCAGATTCTTTCAGGGCTGTGTTTGAAATTTTTGTCAGTTTTACTTTTTCCTATTCTTCTTCCTGTTAATGTTCAACTTGAAAACTAGCACCACTTGCATCACTTCCAGACTGAACTGTGGTTTGTCTAGGAAGTGAAAATGAAATACTTCTCAATCACAAGTCTGATCTCCATATGGTTTCTCTCAACATTATTAAGAAGCTAACAAAAAATCATTCCCTTTTGTCAAATGCAGAATGTTCGACTTTCATATCCACTTTTTAATTAGAGAAACATGTCTGAACCTGGGAGATCAAGCAGTTCACAGACAACAAGCTAATCCACCACAGGTCTAACAAATCCACATTTAAAAATAGTCTCTATGCTATCCTTTGGTCAGTAACAAGCATAATTATTAATGTTCTTTTCCAAGTAGTAGTCATTTGAGATGTCTTCTTCAAACTGGAAATGATCTGCTTAATGAAGCAATGGTGGGAAATATACTATTGGCCCTAGCCAGCAAAAGAGAGAAGAAGCAAAGTTTGATTTATCTTTGCTTACATGATACAAAATAATGTTGAGACATTTTATGAACAAATCAAAATGTTCTCTGTTAGACATGTTTACAGATTCAATTTTTTTTTTACACTAAACCACTAGAGGAGCTTATAGAGAAAAAAACTTGTTCAAAGATTTCTTTATTGGGTTCATTACTTGCTGTTTGATTGGAAAGGAATAAAAAATTGCTCCCACTTCAAAAAGACTATTAGTGTAGCTATCCCAGCAGAAGATTAGATTATAGCTAAGAAAAATTTCTAGAATCAGTGCAGTGAATATTAGTGAGATTCAGAAAATATTTGAAATCACTGTTCATTCATGAGGGTTAGCATCTCATTAGGTAGCAGATTAGGACCTTGGTCAAGTAATACCTTCCAAGATGAAGTAAATGACACAATGTGTGCATACTGTGCAACTTCTTGCCAGACTCCTCTGAAGTGAAGCTAAGATCACTATTTGAGCTCTCTAGTGTGCCTTTTCTAGCAGTACTTATCTCTTGACAGACACCATTTTTTGAGTGTCCTCACCACCCAGGCAGATTTCTTATTCCCCTCCTAGAATTTTCCTGACTCTCATACTCTTTATGGCTGTCTTCTGACTCCTCCTGCATTTTATGCCCCATATCCTTTCTCTTCAGTGTTTGCACTGTGTAATCACTACATTCTCATTCTGCCTTCAAAAATCTCATCTCCTGTGTCAGGGTTTTTAATTCCATAGCTGATTATATATCAGTGGTGAAGGGGCCATCATCTTTCCTGAGAAAAGTACAGCTTTAATGGTCTGTAGCCATGTGAAATAGAAATATCCTTCTGTGTGCTTGCCTAGGCTGTAAGCATGCTGCACTTAAGCGAAAGGACTCCAGGCATCACATCAATAACAAGAAGAATTCAATGAGTATTTTGGTTATTTGAAACAGATGAACAGATCATGAGCAAAAACACCCTCTAACCAAAATCAAGAGTAAATGCTGTGAAAATTGTGAGCTACATAATATTGGCAACTCTTGAATATTACAGTTTTGTGACTCTTCTTGTTTGTCAAAAACACCACCACTTTGTCTCCAGAGATTTATGTGATCTCTAGCCTCTTTTTATTCTTACTGGCTTTTCTTGGACTTTCATATTTGAACCTTTGGGAGAGTACATAATAAAATTCATCCCAAATTGCTAAGATTTGCTTGGTTTCACATTAAATGATAGAAAATCTCTGTGTTCAGCACAATTTCAACTTGAAATCATAAATCTGCTTACAGTCACTCACCCTCAGATCACAGAGAAAATTTTAAAGGGCCCAAATGGAGGTTTCATAATTAACCTGTCAGCAGGTTTGGATTTCATTACAAATAATTTGTACAGTTCTTTTACAAAAACAAGGTTGAGCAACTGGCCAAAACACCAATCAAACTGAGTCATGCTGTCACCAGAAGGACATGAATTTTGCCTGCTGATAATCGAACAAAATGCTAGTAATATTCACTACTGGTCTTCTTTTTTGGACAGAACAAGTAATTTAGTGGTGCTCCAGATTAGGATTTTGGCAGCTAGACTATGAACTTCCAGAAAGTTAACCAAACACAGTGCTGATCTTATACTGTAAAAAGGTCCATGAGAAGGTAAAAAGGCACCAGAAGCTATCAAACCATGAGCAGCTGTCTGTGAACCTAAAGTAGACAGCAGGCTAATGTTACATGTTAGAGAACTCCTTGCCTATAGAATTAGCAGAAGCCATAAAGGCTGGAGTTCGTCTGTCCAACATTCATGGCCTTTTGATTGGTATTGAGAGGAGCATTAAATAAAGCATAATTCTAAAGACTTCTCTCTGTTAAGAGCTATGCTGCCATTTTTTAAAATTAACTTTTAAAGAAAATGACAGGACTCTGAAGGCCAAAATAGCTCATATCGTTTAAAAATGGGGATATTATTAAACCCTTGAATAGAATTTGAGAAATTGTCATGAAACTGAAGCATTCTTGCAGACATATTGTCCATGCTCAAGATATATGACAGGACTCTGGGCACCTATGTGTAATATATCTTAAATGACTTCCTAGAAAGGTCTTGCTAAAAATACTGCTGTCTGTCTTCATAATTGAATGGCTCTAATATGTGCCTTTTAAAATGCTTAAGCCCAGAAATTGTACTAAGGTTACTATAGCTCTAGAAGTTCCTTGTGTGTGAAAAAAAATCAACTATTTTAATGTGATATTGATTATAACATGATATATTCATTCACAGTGTCCTTCTGAGTTTTTATTTCTTTAATGAATAAAGGGAATTTAATTTAAGATATTTAATTTATTTTATATTTTTCATGAAACACAAGGAAATGTGTTTCTCTTGATGGAGAGTTAAGTAGTCTTAAGACTTCATGAGTTTGTTTGAAATATCCATGTACTATCTTCCAGTCCTATACACTGAGTATTTAAGGAAAATACTGGAAGAAGGCATGATGGTTTTAAAGGAGAAGGAAAAAAATCAATAGGCAGCTACTTAGAGTATTGCAGTATGCAGATAAGCAGCTTTGCTAAGTCTGAACTTTGCACAGCAACATCAATACAACTTGTAGAACAATGAACTTCAATACAAATGCTGTGGAGGGAGAGTGGGGAAATGCCTCTTATAAACAGAGCTGTAAATGGTGTTAATGCATGTTGACAAGAGCCTGCTTGAGTAATTTACAGTGTTCAAATACTTTGCAAACTAATTCTTAGAAGTAATTGCTTCAGAAAAAAGACATGGATCTGATGTGGTTTATTTGTGTGAAATGCAGCCTTCCACCACTACAAAACCAACATGGTTAGAAAGGCTTCATTTCCACAAGGTGTATTAGGAGAATGATAGGATTTGGGTTTTTTTAGTTGTGTAGAATTTAAATGTCTCTATGCAAAAAAGTATTTCACATGTTGTAAATATTTCAGTGTAAACGATTTGAGGTATTTTGTGAATCATAGCTTCTTAAATGTATGCTACAAGGATTATATTGGCATGTGTCCTGGATAACTGCATTACACTTATGAGTGCTGAAGGCATGAGTAAATTACTGGTTACACTAAAGAAAGGGTATGGTGAGGTGTAAGAGTTTTAAGTACCTATTCCTTATGCCTCAAAAAATAATTTATTGCATTCCTGGCCATTCATTCAGCTTTCTAAAATGCAGTAGTGACAATGATCTAGCCATCAGACTTGCCAAGCACTAAGTGTGGCTGAAATAGTAATTCCAGATGTAAAGGACAAAGACTTCTGTCAAAATGATAGGTTTGCTGGGAAGGCTGGCTTCTAGGAAGTTCTTGGGCAACTCTTTGGAGAACTTCAGGTGATCATTTGTCCTCACACCTGTGTCTGAAAGATATAATTAATACTCTGCCAAACTCCTGGTTTCTTGTTTCTGGGGAACATCTGAGAGTTGTCTTACTGAGTTTTTCCTGTCTTTTAGTATGTATACTGAGCATTAATACAATTTTGGAGACTGGCCAGTTTGGGTCAGTCAAACCAGTTGTTAAAATAAGTACTGGTCCCTGAACTAGTTGCTAGAAATTGACTTCAGAAAGCTCTTAGAGTGCTCCTAGTTGTTGCCCCCCCTCTCTGTAACTTGGAGTACATGTATGTTGTTGGGTGTCAAATGGGTGGGAAAGTGTTTGCTTTCTTACACCTCAGTTCCACCAGCAAAATAGATGAGAAATCAACCTCTGCTTATAATACCAAGAATTAGTTTCCCTTGGAGTAAATCCTGGGTGTTCTGGTAATGTCAACATTTCAGTTTTAAAGGCATAGCTAAAAAATCTAAGGAAAAATATTAGAGTAAAAAACCAAACAGTATAAGTATGGGAAGCAGCAATCTCAAGAGTATGCATCTTGTTTTGATTCCTAGAGAAGTACATTCCAGCAGAACCTTCTGACTGTCAATTCGATTAATAATAAGCAGAAAAAGTAAATATGTTCACTTTTATGAAATGTAACTGCTAAATGTTTTTGCTGTTTACCCATTTCTACATTTTATAACTATGTATTTCCCACAGTAGTGGGAAAAAGTGGAACTGAATGTCATTTTAATTAAAACATAATGAAGATTGACACTTCATTTCAACATAAGAGAATTCATCTACTCTCATTTAAATGTTCAGAACAGTTTCAATATCTCATATTTAGATAATTGTGACTTTCTAAAGATTGCATGATTTCATCCATTGATCTTGACCCAGAAAAAAAAGTCTTTTAGCAAGCAACCTTCAGTATACAAAGGGGAAAAAAAAGAAAGGCTATGGTGATGTAAGATGCCTGAGATCAGATCCAAGAACACACCTTGGTGTCTTTTTCAATGCTTGCAGTCATTTACTGCACCATGACCTCAGGGAGCTTCAAAGATTCCAGTTTTTCAGGCCTGATGTCTCCCAAATGTCACTCAAAAGTTGTGCTGTGTCCAGAGCACTTTTATTATGCAAGCCCCAACTCAAAATGCTGGAGGTTTTTGGTTAGTTGTGTTTATTTGTTGGGGTGGTTGGTTGTTTCTGTTCGATTTTGGGTGTTTTAAATTTATTGTTGGGAACAATTCATCATAAGACCTTTAAACTGAGATGACGCTATTACAAAACGGCCAGCTACCATTTCAGCTCTGTCCTTCCAGTACTGTGATACCTCTGAGTCAAACACATTAATCCTGCATGACAGTTAGGAAGATTCAAGCTGTTCTTGTTGCCCTTCTGTCTTTGCTGAATACTTAAAAATCTATCCAAACTTTAATGTGCTGAAGTCTTTACTGTTACACTTGTTTTATTTTAAGTGTTTTTAAAATCATGGACTTAGCAAGACCTGAAAGAGCTGGTATGCTTGGAATAGGCACTCAAACAGGTAAGACTTTTTTGCAACATGTTTGGAACCCTTTATATCACTTTCTTTTGAATTACATAATTTAGGAGAAAATATTTTAGTATTTCTGCTTCTAGTAAAGTTGTATGAATATTTTTGCTCATGGTGTCCCTGTTAGCACGGAAAATGTGTAACTTCTCTTGTCTCAAAATAGTTTTTTCAGCTAGCTGCCTGAATTTTGTGCTTCTATATGTCTCACTGGTCTTTGTTAATGGCATAAATTACAGCTGACTGTATACCTTTTCCGTAAAGCTGAAGCATTCAGCTCCAAGGAAAACTTCCTAGCCAGTGGGGAAGGCACACAACTCTGTTTGCCCAACTGCAGCAATGCTGTGGTACATCTGCTTGAAAATCCACTTCCATGCATTTTGCTGGTCTTCTCAATGACAATGAACCAAGACATTGCTACTGTGCACTTTGATTGTTTCCTGCACTTTTCTCTCCTGCAGTGGGAGGTGTAAATCTAAATGTGACTTTCAACATTCTCCATTCTGTCTGATGGGGGATTTTTTATTTGTCACATCTCTGCCCTCTGTGACTACAGTGATTTGTTTCTTTTCTGTCCTTCTGAGAGTAATGTTCTGTGATGTTGATTTGAAGAACTGGCAGAGAGGCCAGTCGTCCATTTATCTCAGGGAGGACATTGGAACTAAATCATGAGTCAGTTGCTGAAGTAAAGGAATTGTGCAGGAGCTGCTCAGCAGTGAGGACCATAAGCTTGTTCCCAAAACAGTCTGTCTTACTGAAAAGTAACTGCTGTGTGAATGAAGCCCTGTTCTTCATCCAAATAAGTGAAAAGACTGTTCTTTTGAACATGAACCACTCAGAAAATAGGGTGTATATTTCCAAGGGAAATCAAGGATCATTTCTGATCATCATTTTTGCTTAATTCAAAACCTCCTCTGGACACATTTGGAAAAGTTCTACTTCATGGATATCAATTTGCAGTTTATGAAGCTGTGATGCCAAATGTACTGTTTCTGCAGTAGGTCATAATTCAACATTCTCAGTACACAGCAGCGTGCTGTTGATGCTCAGCCCCAAGAGTTATGGGATGGGCAAAATATGTGAATCTGATTTCCAGGACTGACTTCAGCAAAGGAAAATGTAAATAAACGGTGAGCTTTTATATCTTTTACAACAAAGATTGCTTCCCTCTTTATTCCTCTTTTCCTATATGGGAAATAGGGCTTTTTCTGCATATTGCTGCATACCATCCTTTCCTGTTTTCACTTCTAAATATTTTTTTTCTTCCAGATTTTTCATCTATTAGGTTTGTATATGCAGTATTACTTAATCCCAAGAAAGAGCAAAGTGTTTGATTTTCATAGTTTTAAGGTATTAATGTTGTAATTTTGGGGCATCTAGTTCCCTTTTGACTAGGAAATGAAATGTCCAAAGTTTACATATTCAGTTCCTCTTTCCTGACCTACTGAATACATCTCTCTCAGATGCAGTTATATTTTGAAGAACTACTTCTTCTTATAGACGAGAATAAACAGCAAATAGCCAATTATTTATTTTACCCCTTGAGCTCCAGTGTTTGAAGATATTTGTTATCTGGGAACAATGACTCAGGTAATGTAACTGGAATTATTAATGAATTATGGATGATGTAAAGCTCTTTTTTCTTCTGTATTATTAAGAAATAAAATGACCAATGAGATCTTTAACAAATGCATAGACATAAGTTTAATTCCCTGAACTTCATGAGGAGCAGTCATTCACAACATATGACAAAAACATTGAAATTGGGGGTTCCAATGTCAAAAGATTAAGAATAATGTTTTTAATAACATAATATCTCCTCATCAGTTTGTAAATACACTAAACATATTTAAAAGATGTGATGCCAAAATGTTACAATGAAATTCAAACCTAATACACGGGCTTGGTTCACCAACATTGGCTTTCGTATGTATTATCAAGCTGAGTCAGATTTTGGAGACATTTAACTTTATGCTTATTCTCTTGAGGTTTTGAGGGTTGATTTTGGGAAAAGAATAACAATATTATTTTAAAATGTGGTCAGAGTACTTAAATTTTGTAGGACATATGGCAGGTGATTTTAATTTTGCCATCTGCATTGTTCTAAGTAGTGTTTTCTATACTGTGTTTGCTAAGCAAATTCTACCTGTGATAAATGTAAGGAGTGAGGGATGGAAAAATATTTAGAATTGGAAACTTGTTCTGCAATGATTTCCCACCTAATCATCATTATTTTTTTTTTGAGAACTGTCTCTGAAACGGAACTCCCTATACAGGCAGTCACTTATATGCATTACTAACTCATGTTACTTGATTTTTGAGATTTTCCCAAGATAAGAAATTGGAGCAGAGACATTGCTGCTTGAATTTTATTCAAACTAATCAATCAGAACAGAAAATGAAGACATTATTAACATTCAAACTGCATTTTCACATCCCACAGACATGTTTTTTATTATTATGACTATCTGTGTCAGCAGTCAGACTAGACATAGACTCTTTGCCAATTAATATAAAAATTCCTTTCTTTGATTTACAAGGAGAGACTGAGGGGACAGAATTGTTTTATTTTAGTTCATGCATTTCCTTTCCCCAGGCTTCACCTGATTGAGGTATTTGCTCTCTGTGGGTCAGTGTATGTTAAAGTTATTAATTACTTCACTCCAATCTATAATACTTAATTAAAGCTTTAAACAAAAATAAATTGGTTATGTTTGGTGGAAACGTTGTCAGTCAGATGGGATTCAGCAACATAATAGAGCTGATACATTTGTTTTGTTTATAGCGATACTGAATGACCTTGAAGCGTTCATCTGGCCAATGTGGACTCTTTAAGATAAGAACCTAATTTCTTTTCTTCTCTTTACCTGGGTTAGGATTAACAGTCTGCATTATCAAAAGGATATTGGTACATGACAAGCCTACAGATATTTCTCTCTTTATTTTGCTTGCTGTCATTTAGAGCCAGCATGAAGACACTGTCAGCAGGACTTGTGTATTTGACTGCAGCTCTGGCTGAACAGAGAAGGTGGTAGCTTTAATATTCACCCTCCAAGATCTGCTATTGCATTTCTTAAAGTTTCATTGTGTGACCAACTGAACAACGCTGTTGTTCTGTTGCCCTGAGAGGCAGAATTCCAAAATGAAAACGTTATTAGATTGAAACAGACATTTCTCTGCATCCTTGGAACAGAGAGCAACCAGATTAAGAGTTAGGTATTAAGCTCTTCCAACCCTCAGTCCTTTGCTGGAATGATTAAAGTCCAGAGGACTTTGTAGCTGGTATCGTTTAAAACCAGCTGGGCAAGTAAAGCATTTTCAACACTCCACAAAATATTCTGCCCTTTTCTAGACATCACTGATAGCTACTCTGCTATTTCTCTACTTTTCAGTTGCCAGCCAGGACTAGGAACACATGTTCTTTCTGTAATAAAAATAGAAATATTTTCAGTAAATAACTCTATTGTAAACTACATTTTTATCCCAAATTCCACATTTATGCAACATACCATGATGTCCTAGTTTTCATCCAGCTGTTTCTCTAAGGTTAATTCTCTGTGAACAGAACTTGCTTTTGATATCCTAGAGAGACTTTTATACCTTTTGAATAACATAGATGCTCTGTTTTCTTTGGAATAACTACTGTGGTCTTGTGAGGTGCTTCCTCCCATCTTACTCCCTTCTGTAGTACAAATGCACTCCTTTAAAGGCAGCATCTGGTCCGAAGTTTTTTCCTGCTTATATAAAACCAAATGTTAAAAATGAATTTTAAAAAGGTCATTGTTTGGGCTATGAGTGCCAATCTGATATAGATGTTACTCAAAACTGAACACAGGCAAGTGCCCTTTTGGCTAAGATCGAATTTAGCTCTGGTTTAGTATCTGATTTATCATACATTCAACATTTTCTAGGTAAATGCTTTAAAAAATGGTATGTAATTTTCACTAACTTTTTTTTTTTTGGTGTTGTGTACTCTTGAAGATCTAGGCACCAGCTTTTGAGATGTAGTTAGGTGTATGTATTCACTGTAAGTTGAAAACTCTTACAACACCTGTAAAAATTCTGCTGCAAACAACCCCAACATTCGTTAGTCTATAAACTATTGCATGGTATTACAGGTTGCAATCCTGCTGATCCTGAAAGACAAACCTTCTCCTTATAGCGTGATATTTTCTATGTGTATGATCTTCACACTCAGAACACTCTGGAGGTTCAGATTGTCAATATGTACCTTGCTGGTTGGAAAATGCTGTCTCCAGGCTCCTGGGACTGCTAACACTCAGGAAGCAGGCTGAGCTGAAGCACTCGTGGACACAGAGGAAATACAAGGCAAGGAGCTGAAAGAGGGAATGGAGAGACAGAAAATGCATGAAAATATTACCTTCCAAGTCGTATATTTGTGTTATGAGGAGCCTTTGCTGCACAGATTTGGCAGGACCTTTAGTGGAACCTATAGCTCTCTGGCAAGAGGAAAGGCATAATGTCAATTTATCTGAGTCAAAGAGCCAGTTTAGTGGAGAAAGAATTTGCAGCATACCTGAAAGGGGAGGCATGGGTATACAAGCAGAATTTCTTGTTTATATTCCCATTGTGTAAGAGAGATTTTCATAGAGATTTTATTGCATTCAGCAGAGATTTCTAACACAGGAAAGTCTTGCACAGGGTATGCAAGTCCACAGCTTCTTTGTGTACCTGGCTGAATTACTGAATATTAAACCTTGTGTGTGTATATGGAGGTTCTGAGCGAAGATGCATAGAGACACATAAGCCTAGGTATATATTTTTTGCATCTGCAAATTTTTCTTTGATGTTGAGAATGTAGCCCACTTTATTTTTTCAGAAAATATAGGCAGTTGGAAAATAATCAAAGCATTATACACATAGGAAAAGCAGGCAGTATGCAGCCAGTACAGAAAAATGAAACTCCTGACCATGAGAACTTTTTTAGATTGACATATTTGTAGTGGCTCAGCCTGTGCAAAACAGATCAATAAATTGAAAAGTTGTTATTCAGCAGAAGCTTGATCAGTTCAGGTTTGCAATTATCTTTGACTCAGTAATTACATAACTCTGGATCCTTTCTACCCATCACATCCTCTCACAATTACTTTATTTCCCTTAACGTCAAAACATCATATCTTAAATTAGTTGATAATGACTTTGCTAGGGTCATATCTTGCATTTCATAACCTGTTTCCTATTTTACATCTCTGGTGTGGACCTCATGATACTGTGTAATATTAATAAATTCCCATCATATTTAGAATCTCTATAAGTGTTTGATACATAAAAGTGGCATTTTTGATCTGTTGGTTGTTTATGAACATCATAACCCAAGTTGACATGTAAAGGGAAACACACTGAGGCTGTAAAAAATTTGGTTTCATTAAATATCTTAGATGTCTCTGGGATTTTTTTTTTTATTATTTGATGCAAAACCTTCAGATGGCTTACTTCAAAATGCATGTAGGTAAATTTTCTTAGTCATATTCATTTTCCCTATGTCCATGCAGTCTGTGCTTTAACTTTCCAAGACCCTTAAACTAGGGAAAGAGTGATCAGCTTGTGAAGAATAATATCCTCAGCATATCCAGGAGAGTCACATGCAGAGGGTCTCAGTTATTTTAAGCCAATACTTTTGTCTAGAAGTAGTAAACCTGCTGTGAGGAAGTTGATTATTATGGGAAATGGATGCCAGAGGACAGCAATGTGGATAAAGGTGTTAGCAGAGCAGCATGGCCAGGTATTTTCTCCATTCCCAGGGTGCAGGAGCAGCACTGTTGCTGGCCGAAGGCTCAGGTGAACACTTTATGTTACTCATATTCTGGTTGCTGGCTTTATAAATCCCATTGCGTTGGCACAGGGGTCAGTCCTCTGAAGGTGCTGTCATATGATAGGGGATGCTGACATTACCAGTGCTCCCCTAACAGAAGGCAATATGTGGGTGTGAAGTGGGCTTAGAGAACCTAAGCTCTGTACAAACATCGTGCTCTTTCTGCAGGTTAATCAGGTCTTTAATAAAAGACCATGAAAATGTCAGCAGTCTGAACAAATAAACCAGAATTGTAACTGAGTGTTCATTCAAACAAAGAAATATAAACCCCTTTTTTATTAATGTTCTTCACACACAGAGAAAATGGATTAGAATTCTAATTAGAAAATGTATCTTTTAGAAATATTATCTATAAATTTCATAACTCAACTGAATATACATTATACACTAATCTTAAAAGAGATGATTGCACTTTAGGCTTGCAGTACTTAATTTTTAATGAAAATTTTTTCTTGGTAAACAGATTAAATAAATAAAAGAATGAACTAATTAAGCAACCCTTGGTATAGGACTAATTGAGAGATGATAATGACAGGAGAGAAAAGATGATAATTTTTGTATATAGTGAAAGGCTAATCATTTATATTATTGGTCAGAAATATAAAATGCTCTTTAGCCAATCTTTTCTTTCAGGTATTGGTGAAATACACCATGGAAATATATTTTTCTGAATACTGGATGATGAGACTGAAACTGATCTTAAAAGATCCCACTATTGTATCCTGAATTCTATATTAGAAATAACTAATTATCTTTCTGGTTAGTATAATTCCCATGATACTGTTCTAGAAGGGGCTGCGGGAGGTTTTTTTGTGTAGGTTCTTTTTAAAATAATACAAAAACCAGCTGACAAGCCAGTCTGTTTGCTTGCTATTCTTATAACATTTCTCTCACTATTTTAAAAATATGTAGTAAGTTTTCTTTGGGCTACTTACCTAGGCGAAAAATATATTAACCTAAATAAGGTTAATATAATTACATATCTCCTAATCACTGGAAAGCAGATTGAAGGATAGGAAAACTGTATGTTTTGTACACTGCAGATAGGTGAGAATACAGTTGGTAAAGCAAGATGGGTTCAATTGCAGCGAGGAAAACTTACATTTGGTATAAGGAAAAACATCCACTTTTTAATATGGAGGAGATGAAGTATTGGAACAGAAAGCTTAGCTAGACTCTGTAATTTTTATTTTTTTCAAGAACTGGTAAGACAAATATTAGGAATGACAGTCATGTCTGATCCTTCTCTGGAACTGGGGATCGACTGCGTAACCTTTATAGAAGAATGAGTGTGGAAGGAATCATGCATCACCCATCTAAAAAGACTGATGAGAAAGTCAGTATGCACTTCATCATTTTCCACTGTATGAAATGGTTTCTGCCTTTTTTCTTTCTTTCTTTTCATTGTTTCCAGATGAAATGGAACAGGGTTTCCTAGATTCTATCATTCTATGGATGTTGTCAAAGTTGATCATACCTGCAGAACCGTGACCACATCTTCTGGATCCTCCCTGTGCTCTCAGATTTGCCTCCATTTGAATTGTCCAGCTGGAGATAAGGTTAAAAAGAAGATTTATACTTAGTAATGCAACGTTAATTCTAATTGACATCTTGTTTTGACAAGGCTTCTCCTCTCCTATATGCTCAGATCTAAGCTCTGGATTTTTTTTGGTGTTTTATTGACACAGGTGTGGTGTAGTGCCATCGTGTGGATTCAGGATGGGTGGAGGCAGGAAATTGGCTTGAAAGACAAAAGCAGGTGTGGGGTGGTTATGCAGGTAGTTTGAATCACCACAGCCAGAGAAATGGTTATCAGGTTCTGAATAGCCAGTCCTCCAAGATTTCTTGAATAATGAGCATCATTCAATCTAGTAAACTGTGGAAGCAATAAAAATACATAATTGTAATCCAGAATTTGTCACAAGCAAAACTGTAGATTTAAGAAGAATTCTTTATAAGTGCACTTCTCCTTTCCTAAACGCCTTTTTTTGTTGCATATCTATCATACTTATTGCATGATCAGTGCAGGTTGGTATACTTGCAAAAAAGTTTTGTTCTTTCCATGATAGGACAGTGGAGTCCAGAATGGGACAAAAAAAACAGATACACAGAACAGTCGTAAATGGAGACTATCAACTGCTTTTTACATGGAAGCAACTAAGTCTGGAATGGGGCTTTGAAAGTAGTCCCATAAACTGGACCATATTTTGCAGAATTTATTAAAGAAAAAGATATAGAAGAGATCACCAAGTGGATTGTGAATTAAAATATAATGTGATACATTGTGTTGTAATTACCCATGGAAGAAAAATGCTTTGTTGTTTGCCATGTAGAAAATAGCAGTGCATATTTTGAAACTTTGTAATGAGTTAAAATAACAGTCTGGAATTCATGCAATAACAGCTTAAAACCCTCTAATGCCTTCATGTTTAGATGGGTAAACTGCTATTGGGTAGCTGATTCAACTTGCTGATTTTGGACCAAAGCATAAGAAAGTTTTCATCATCATTAGTCTTTGCAGAAAGGTGTTTGAGTGTCTAACAGAGTTCCTGTTGGGTACTGTCCCTGTCATTGAACATATTATCCAGACATTAATGTTGATAGCTTTGCCAGTGTGTTTATGAGAAAGGCCAAAATCTGAAGAGGCACAGACTAAACTAAGTTCTTCCTTCCTTCCTTGTTATGGCCTTGATACTGTATATGAATAGGAAACCTGTTATTACCTCTGCAGTACCTGTCTTATGGATTAATAGCAGAATTTAGTCTCCCTGCATGTTAACATGCACTACTCTCTCAGCAGCAATAAATTCACACAAAGGTACCGGCAGTTCACCAAAAACATTGAGTCCTGTGCTCTTTTGCTTCACCTCAGGTGCACTATGCCTGAGATTTCATATGAGTGAGTCTGCTTGATGACTGCTACATGAGAGAAGCCACATTACTGTTTTAATTACTTATAATGAAGGATCACGGGATGGTGATGTCATCATTTTAAGGCTGGCTATGTCTAAGTGCACTGCCAGGAAGAGGAAAGTTGAATGATGATTTATGTACCTTGGACAAAATTCAGGTAAAAACCACTTCAAAAATGTTAATTATTTGAGGTAATTTTCTATTACATAGGCTCTGTTCTTTAGAATTCCTTCCAGGTTAATAGTGTTCAGCCTGGGCTGGTTTCACAAGAAAAAGCATCAATTTGTGGGGGGAGGGAAGAGACAAAGGGTGTGATTTATTGATGTGCACTTTGCTATTTGTGACTAACAAAGAGATGGTTCACAAATGTCTCAGACTCAAAGCTGTGATCTGTCAGAACTGCTGAGCTGGGGAAATACTACCACTAAGTAAAAATAGATTGGTCAGCAGTTGCAGACTTATCTGTAAGCAGGTCATCCCATACTATCTACATGTGCAGCAGGCAGACCATTTTGCTGGGTTAGGAGTAAGATAACTTTGTTGTTGTGTTATGTTTATCAATCAATGGTTTTAATTAGTTACATCATTGATTAATAAAAATTCTCCCCGATTAACAGATTTTTTTTTCTGATCTGGTTTACACTTGCTTTATTACAAGGTGATTTTTCATTTGAAATAAATACTTTATTATCAAAGCGCAGAAGGTTTTTATCACTTCTGAGGGAGTGGAGGAGTAAGTGTGCAGAGGCAAAGGAATACTAACATCTGTCAGGAAAAAAGATATTAAAGGTACTACTGATCCATGTTAGTCTGATAAAAAAATATTTGAAGGCTCTGTGAAATAGTTGTGAGAGTCCCCATAATTTTTTGAAGTCTACTGCTATTTGCAAAAAAATCAACCTTTTCCAATGGTGAAAGGGATTTGGTTTAATATTTTAAATACTTTAACACTTCTCCTATGCTTTGTGAGAATGTTGATTGCATAATTTGTAAATACTCTTATATTTACTAAACAATAAATCCAATGCTTATTTAGTTTTCTTAACACCTCAACTCCAATACAGTTGTATATATATACACATCATAGAATCAGATACTATCCTGAATTGGAAGGAGCTCATAAAGATCATCAAATCCAACTGAGCCCTGCACAGGACCATCCCTAAGAGTCACACCATGTGTCTGAGAGCATTGACCAAATGCTACTTGACCTCCTGAAAAGGCAAACTGTTATCATGGGTAGCTATGTGCATATGAATTTGCTCATCATAAGCCTGAGGCAAGCTTTGCTGTGGTTAGCAGATCCCATCACAGTAAACAAGTGGTGGCATTGACTTGGCTCGTGAGATCCTAATCCACACGTTTGTCATTATATACACTGGAAGAGCATATTGAGTAAGTTGTTACACCAAGACTTCCAGGGGAAATGGACTGAGTTGTATAGTACATGTTGGGTTGTGGGACTTTGAAATGCTAGGCTGAAGAGTGTGAGCCTTGAAAAAGAGTGTAAGCAAAGCAATTTCTCCTGGCATATGGACCAGGATCTAGTTTAATTTTTCTTCATCTCAGTGGCTTTATACTGTTCTAGCATTAAATAACTTTATGTTCCAGTATCTGTCATTGACCATGTTGGCTGTTTCCCTTGATTGAGAAAATGTTCCTGCTTGTTTGTTTCTGTCTTGAGAAAAAAGTTTTATTAGACTAGTGACCCAGAGGATCAGAGTGAATTACACATTTATGATTTCCAGTGAATAGAGATTTAGTAGAGATTCAGTGAGAGGTTTAATGAGAAAACATCAAACTGACTTAAGATGTAGCAGCCTGGTAACTGATTTTCAACCAGGTCAGGCAGTGGATGTTTAGTGAGGACTGTACATTGCAGGGAATGAGGAATCTACACAGCTAAGCTTACCTGGGGCTTCCTGCCAACTTCCAGCAGACAGGTTAAACTTTCCTTTGTCTCTTCCTGCCTGTCAAATGCTATGGTATTTGTCCTGGTCTCTATGTACTGACTCTGAGTTCCGTTCCCAGCTAGTGACTCTGGGCAACTCGCTTTGTATCACAGACCACCTTTGGGGTGTCTAATAGCAAATGTGTTTTTCAATTACTCCCTTTTGAGATGAATAATAATAATGATGATAATGGAAAGCATGTGGTTAATGTTTGTGCAACACTAAGAGAAACAGACGTGAGTTATTTCCATGAACAACACTGTATTTCTATTACAGAAAGATAAATCATAAGTTTATTTTGCACTGGAGCAACAAAAGCAAATTGTGTTCTTCTAATACTTGTAGTGAATTTTTTTCTGGCATCTAGGTAGGAAGTAGTTGAAGTGATTTTGCTGCAGCAACTGTGCAAATAAGAAATATTCCGTGCCTGCTAAGGCATTATAGCTCTGCTTTTTGGTACCTGATGGTTTCAATGCCTATTGTTAGCCAAAGGTTCTTGAGCCAGTAGCTAATGAATTGCTTTCTGCAAATGGAGAGCATTACCGTAATTCTAATAGGTGTGCAATATTTCCAGCTACGAGTCTTTGCTAAGCTTTGGATCACCCTTATGCAAAAGCAGTGAAGCAGATGATGTGCAAAAGGGAAAACTGTCACTGCCAGATCCTGTGTTTCAGAGCATGTCCACTCACACACTGGAGACAGTGAGCAGCTGCCTCAGTCAGGCTCTGAGCTGAACTGGCTGATGACAAAATCACTGGGTTTATTCACTGGAGCCCAGTGCAGCTGATGAAACCCTCTACTAATAGCTCTGGAGTCAGCATTTTTACACTACGCAGGGGGAAATACATTGAACAGGTGGCACATTCTATTTGGGGAAAAAATTTACTCCTCTTTGCCTTTAAACTCGGTCAAGAGTCCTGTCCCAAATGTTGCAAACTCTGACACATGGGACTGGCTTTAGATGCTGACTAAGGAGGTTGCAGACTGAGCCATATGTGAGCTGCTTGCTGATTTGTACTGGGTCATGGATGGCAGCAAAGCAACTTTCCCAGGTTCATTTAACAGCTTGGAACAATGAGGCACTCCTGTGGGCTCTGTCATCAGTGGCTCTGGGCCACTCTGTCTGCCACTCTGCTCTGTGACTTGCAGCCAGTCTGTAACATCCAGTACCAAAGTCTAGAAATAATGTGGGCCTGGGACCCTAATTTCCTCAGGAAGGAGATCCTGGTGACCCCTATACAGGGGAGACATCTTAAGTCGATCCTGACATTTCACTCAATGTTTGTGCTGGAAAGGTGGCTGCTGGACAGGACGTTGACATTGAGCTTGTCCTGCCCTGAGGGTGTCCTCCTGAAGAGCATTCACTGCTCCCATGCAGTGATGCATGTCCTTAGTTCAGGTCCTTTCGGTGTGCCTCATTCGAGCCCTTGTGCTTTTATGTCTGTATGGGAAGCACTTGAACACTTTGTGGCAAAAGGCTCATTAGCAGAGAGAGAAATTACACAGAGAAGTACAATAAGATGTAGACAAGAAGAATGTGAACCTCAAAGTTCAGGGAGGAAGTTGGAAGTACAAACAAAAAAAGTTCAGAGGACAAATCTTTAGTGTGATCTCATAGTGAAGTAATTTTGAATTCCAGCTCGTGTAGGATTGTGTAGTGACATTAAGTCACCTTGCTTAAGTTAAATTCTGAGTCATCTTTATGAAGTCACTGCAGGTTTCTTATGGCAATAATCAATAAGAACTTCAGTCTTATTTCAAGCATTTCTTGGAGGGAAAACTATTTTCAGGAGTTCTCTCTCATGGGTCATCACAGGAAGTTTGAAGAGGGCAGGTACAATGGCATTTCAGGATGTATTTAAAAAGACTGGATTAGATTCACAATGAGTGCACAGAGCAAATTAATTTTGTCTGGTAACATCCAGCAAAAAGAGTTTGATTAATATTGTAGAGCAAGACTCCTACGCTAACAGCCACAAATTTGTGATCTGTGGGACACTTAGCTAAGGTTAAATCTTTGACATCCAAAATGGAAGATGTTGAAGGCAGTAGGTGCTTTAAGATTACTTCTAAGTTGTGATTTGAGGTTTTTTGTTTAAGAGCTTAGAAGAAGCTATTACTCTTAACTTCACGCTCTGATAATGTGGTTCCAGTTGGTTTGTGCTAGAGCCTCCTGTCATTCTCTGTCTATTTAAACTTCAAGTCCCCAGTGACTTGGAAATCAGTTCTGACAGAGCAGGCATTCTTGTTTCTAGTCTTCTACAGAACAAGATGTCAGCAGGTGACAACCAGTGTTTCCTTAATATAGTTAACAAGGTTCAAAGGACTTAATCCATGGCCCTTTCTTGTGAATGTCTTACTATTCTGACAATGTTTCCCACTAGCATCTTAGGTGGTGGGTATTGAGGACTGTCAGCTTAATGTCTAACACAGTACTTCAATGTAGACTGCTTAATTTCATGTCCTCTAACTTGTGGAATCTTGTTAGGAATTATTGTGTTAGGTGTGCAAAATAAAGTAGATTCACTGAATGCAGTGCCCACTTAGCTTCTTGGAAGACTCCATTGAGCCAGTCTCAGGTAATTTTAACCTGTGCTTTTTTCTTGTTTCCTGGGCAGTGGCATAGAAAGCTATGTATGCTTTGCTTCAAACAGACAATGTTTTGTTTAATTTGATTTGGCATTAAGCGTCTTTTCCATGTAGACATACAGCAGCCTCTGAAAAAAGTGCATACAACATCTCTACAATAGATCCAAGAGAGGTGGGATTGTGATCAGTGGAGTACAGATAAATTCCCTACAAAATAATATGTAAGTAGTTACTATTAAATAGGGGGAACACACTGTATTATGCAGGGATCCCTTATCACTTTAGGCTCTTTCTGTGATACCCCCACAAGTTGTGGGGACACCTTCAGGAGACTCAGCCTGCCAGTGTGGCTGGGGACTGCACTGGTTGCACAAACCAACATCTCATATGTCCACACCCCTACAACTCTCTGCTCTAGGACCTTATTTCTTACAGTCTCCATGATTGTTAGTTAGAGGCATTGCTGCCTTTTAATACACCAGACATCCCTTTCATTCAGACATGCCTCATGCAAAGCATTTGCTGTGGAATCAGTAGAAAAAACTTCAGGCAAAACCACCTTCCCCATGGGAGCACTTCCTCAGTACTTGTTGATGAAATATGTCAAGACTCTCTAAATTGACTTCTTAGGTTCACTGCACAGTTTCTCTTTCAGTGAAATCTTTTGTCCTGTCTGTACCTTAGCTGTATATACTTTGCTACTCCTTCAGTGGTTGATTTATTGGTGGAGAGACCAGCTGTGCCTAGTTTACATGAGCTGTGATATAGGAGGCCTGAAAAGGTCTGGTTTAACTTAGAAATATTGGAGCTGTAAAAGTGATGATTGCAGGTTGATAAAGCATTGATTTACCTGATTCCTGTCTACCTGGATCAAACCAGTTTTTCCCAGGTGTTAACTGACCAGTGTTTCAGTGTAGAAGGTGTAATGGAAGAAAAGGCCATTTCAGGTTGTATCTTGTGAATTTTGTTTGTCAGAATCTAAGGGACAAAGTCAAATATATCCAAGCTTTCTTTTCCAATTATTGCATGCTGAGCTTGCTCCACAACTGTGGCTCTGCATCCAACACCACTTTGTGTGGCCTTGCCACACTGAGCTCTTCACTGAGCTCTTACTTTTAGTTTAATGTGCTGTATGTGCTAACAAAACTGAAACAGCTGCTTTGAATTGCTCTGAGTTGGGGTAGTTAGAAACAAGGAGCTGTTTCCTTCATATATGCTGCTTCAGAGAAACCGCAAGGAAGACAAATTTCTCTGAGCTAAGATACAGGATGCTCCACAGCCCAAAAAACAGATACAGACTCCAAGTAGCTAAACTGACCTTGGTAACTTAAAAGAGAAACTACCTAGCCGTTGATAATAGGAGACATATATGACTGTCAGCTCATCTTGTAACACACATAAATTAAAAATACGATGGTAACCTACTTTTGGTTAGCTGCTTTAGGTACTTAAAGTTTCTCTTGTCTTTCTCCCCTGGGCACCGATTCCTGCTCTGTAAGTTCATGGAAGTCAAGGCACAAAGGAATTAACTTCTAAGGGTTTATATTATTTCCATGCATGTGTGTAAAGGTAGGCATAATTTCACTAAAACAGAAATTTATCACTCCTTCTATGTGAAAATGAGAAAAATAAATATGAAACTGTCCTCAGTGATTTGATTTGCACACTAACACGGAAAAAAACCCCTGTTACTTTTACAATCTTTTAAATACATATTTTATACAGGTAGAGTTTCATTTGCTGTTATCTCATGCTGTTGTGGCTGTTTTTACTAAGGAAAGTGCAAGTCAGAGCCTTTTGCTACGTAATGGTAACTAAACAGACTCTGTCTCTTATCCTCAAATAAACCTTCTGTAATATTTTGCACTTTTCATATAGGTAAGGGCATCTTTTAGAAAAGAAATGGTGTCAGCGTATACTTTGGAAAGCTCTCATGACCTGGCATTTTGAACTGGGACCTCAGGGAAGAGAGGGTTGTTCCCATTTCCTTGAAAAATCAATCCACGTCTCCCTGTGCATTAAGCCTCTAACTAAAGAAACTTGCACCCTCATCACTTTGTGAAGACTTTCTGCTAAATCTCCAGAGTGGTCCATTTGACCAACATGTTCTCCACTGTACAGAGCCTCAGGGCCATGCAGGATGTTAGAGGGTCAGGGACCTTGTGCTACTGGGTGAATCCCTACTGGGCTGGCCAAGACTTAGCATCCTTCATTTTGCTTTTTGTCTGCCATGATGATTTTGAGAACTTTCTAGTCCTTTTAAAGTTCAAATTATTATTAAATTCCAGAGTTAAAGAACAGATAGAAGTTATGGCACATTTTTTGCTGTGTGTTATTCTTGTTTTGGGGCTTGTTTTCTGTTTTTTGCTTTTTTAGGAAAAAGAGGTTGTACTAACATGCTTGCCATCTTGGTCATGGCTACCTACAGTAACAAATACAACAGATGCTTTTCCTTTTAAATAGTTGGTTTTGGCCATTTAAAATCTTGTTGTGAACTTATGCAGCACTCAGTGTGGCTCCATGTGGTATAATTCTGAAATTTTAATTTCAAAAAGTTTTAGGAAAGTACACACTGGAAAAGTCTATGTTAAAGAACATTATCATAGTATTAGGCACTCAAAACATGAACAAGGTTTGCCTTTTCAGTCTGAATTCATCCCCTGTGTTCAGAGTGTTTTTACATGGAATTGTATATTCTTGCATTTACTAGACTCTGGGCTTAGTCAATGCACAGGAAAAACAAAGAGTCCTTAGTGAGTCTCAGCTATGTTATTTTGAGGTTACATCATTGGGTTGAATCCTAGGAATTTACAAGTTTCATCACTAGTTCTGACACTCATTCCTAGCTGTTTCTGAATAAGACTTGTAAGGCATATCAGTGAGCAAATAAAAAATGCATGGGGCAATCTTGGTCCTAACATTTCCTCAAGGCAAGCTCTTGATTTCATTTTTAATGTAATGCTCTTTAAATGTAGAGACCGTGTGTGTGTGTAATAGAAAAACACATCCTGTTAGATCGATGGAATACAGGGGCAAACGTGCCTCTATAAACCATGGAGCAAATGAAGATGTGTGACCTGACTATCTGAGTGCTCTCTTTTATGGCCATGATACCATATATTTAAAGTTACAATACAGTGTGAATCCAGATCTCTGGAATTAGCCAGGATCATATTTCCTGGTTTCTAGTGATAACGATTTAGTAACATATGGTGCTGAAAGTAAATCAGATTATGTAGATCATTTAACCCAATACAGGTTAACTTAGAGGTGAAGTCCCTTATAAGTCCTGATTCTGATATTTTTATACTAATTCCTATAATGACAAAATTAATTGTTATTCCATTGAATGTGATCTTCTCTTCATTAACTTTGGCGTGCCTTCATGCTTATATCCATAACTGAATAATGATTTTGTCAGCTCTTCCCTGACAGAATTTGACGTGATGATTTTGGAGACTGCAAACTCTCAGGTCACCATTTCCCCTGATGGCACTGAGGCTGACCCACCAGTGACATTAGTTATCATGCCTCTATTATAAGCCTATGAAAGTTTGAAACAACCAAGGCCCTCTTGTTGCCACTATGGCACGTACTGAACCTTGCTGTGAGTGGCAGGAGCCAGCAGGAAGATTAGCACTGCTGGGGAGTCTTTCTTGGCTCCTTCATGCAAAGCTGGCTGTGCCTCTTCTAAGGAGCGCTGAGGCAAAGTTAGACCTGACAAGATTTTGGAGCTTAGTTATTGAACTTAAAGCATATGAGATTTGACACTGCTCATGAAAGATATACTTTTTTCAATCCAATTTAACTGGTTTTCATACTGAAACGCAAATATTTATATATTTTGAGTTACTTTCTCTACCTTATTAGTTATTTCTAAAATTATAATATTGAAATGTCTTTTCTACATTTGCAAACTACATTTGCTTTTCAGGTTTGAAACCTCTAGGATATAGTGTGGTTATGTTTTCAAATTCTCTGCAGCCAAGAGTATTAGGAATGAAAAAATAAAATTAAAATTCAGCTTCACAAACATTTACTGGTCATTTAGGATGTATCACAGCTTTATCTGGCTGTTACTATTTTTAATTCAGTTCATAATGGAGAATTTTCTAAGGCAACCTACAAACTTCAGAAATAGCTGTAGTGGGTAAAGCTGACTGTACCTCGGACAGAATCACTCTCCAACACATTCATCTCCCTCAGGTCACTATAGAGGTACTGCAGCTGGCAGGGAGCTGGAAGCTTGCCTTGGTAATAACCCAGGCTGGAAGTTCTTCATGAACTTTATGAACAAGTAGGGAATTGAGGTTACACATCTCTCATGTGGGCTGTTATATTTGACACCAAATTCTAAGAAACTAGAATGAAAATAATATTTTTATTCTTATGATCATAGTAGTGTATTATCTGCTGGAAATGGAGCTGAAGAAGAGTCAACAAAGGATGTTTTCTATTTTGTTAGCTGGTTTTAATTTATCAGCTGCCAGTTTCAATGTATTTCTCTAACTAGTTGTTGGAAAAATATCTACCCCCTACCATTCAGATTCTGATGGAGGATATGTGAATATCCTTGTGCATGTTCATAACATTTCCAGGCAGATCCCAAATGTTTGTTTGAAAGCCATAAAAATCCAGCCTTCAAAGTTCAGAAGAACTTTACTACTCATACTGATGCAAAGAGATTTATCATGCCAATATCTGTTAATACCTCAGGGAAATTAATGCCTCTTGAATAATGGGATAAATGTTGAGCCTCAATGCCAAGGTGCCTGTGGGTTACAACTGTTGGGTTTATGTTATAGTATGGTTCCAGGCAAAAGAGATTGTCTCTGCAAAGGAGATAACCATGAGTCATCAGCCCTGTTGCTGTCCCTGATGCTAGCTGGGGATATTCCTGCGGCGGTGGAATGACAGCCGCCAGCACAGCTCTGCTGGATGTCCTGCTACAGGCACACCAGGGTTGCAGGCTCTCTCAACGAGGCAGTGCTCATCATCACAGCAAGAGGTTTACATCCTCGTTCACTCACACTCCTGAAATCCTGCTGGCCCACAAGAGTACAGAAACCATAACTTTGGATTTCACTGAGTTGTGGAACTTACATTACTGAAAGTACAACAGTCAAGTGCCAGTGTCTATCACAGTGACCCTCACTCCAGAAGCCTTTTTCTGACATAATAGGTGCATCCATGGCACTTCCAGAACAATCCTTAGAAAAGAGACATGAAAATTGAGCTTTTATTTCCTGTCAGTTTAGAGGGCTGTAAGAATACAAATGCAAGATGACATGAAATTCTGTGTAGAATTGAAAGAAGAAAACACCTGTTGTTTGCAAATATTGGGAGAATTTGTTTCCTCCTCACATGGAAATGCTCCAGCATTGTCATCCTGCACTTTATGGAAACCTGCAGCAATAAAGGCAAGCAGGTGAAAATTTCAGATAAATCAATGATTGATGGCATCAGACACTGAGTCTGTGATTTATGATTTCATGATGGTTTTGATAGTTAGGTTTATGCTTTCAGTGAAACAATCTGATGGCCAGGAATCAGGTAATTTTTGTGTATTAATGTATTTTCAAAAAGGCTCTATATTACATTTACAGTGACACAAACTGCTATTGTTGGAGGAACTTATAATTTTATTGCCAAGAAGAAGAAGAAGAAGAAGAAGAGAGGTCAGGTAAGCGCAGTCCTGGTGCAGCCAGCTTCCAGGAGGGATAGCTTTGTCAGGTCACCAAAGGACACTGGTTCTTCCTGGTCATGATCCTAGCTCAGGCTCATGGTCTGTTCTGCTTCCCCTCATACAGCATCTTCAGTTATGCCAGTCCCTTGTCACTGTTTTCATAAGAATCCTGGTTTTGCCTTGAAATCTATTAATTGGATAATCCTAAGCTCTTGCTGAAACTTCTTGTTATCAGGACAGTCTGTAGAACTTTCTCCACAATAATGATTTCTTCCCTCTGACTTGAAAGAAATAGCTTCTTTGTTCCCTTCCCTAGATGACATGATGGAGATATCTCCTAGCACAGGTTTGCTTCTTCCTTATGGTAATCAGTCTTTCTGACCAATTCATAGCACTTTTGGATGAGTATTTTGGGAAAACTCACTGCTTTCAGCTCTTTCAGTGCTCTCAAGTGAACAAAAATTAAATAGGTAATGTGGATATTGTGCAGTTTAAATGTTAGCTGTATCTAACAAGTAGAAAAGAAAAAAAACTGACAAAAGGATAAGAAAATAAAGCCCAGGGACTGTGGAAAAACGTGTATATAAGAACTTCAATTAAGTGTGACATGCAGATAAATTCTTTGTCACTGTCAGGATCAAAATTTGATCTGTCCTTTTATTATTACTATTTACCTCAGGAAGAGTATCTATTCAGTGCTACCCTAGTTGTAACTGTATGAAAGACTTGACAGTTTGATCACAAAATAGCGTTCAATGTTAATAACCTGTTTTTGTAGTTTTAAAATAGTTTTTTCTACATGATCAACAGCACCACCTCAGACTGAGTTTCTACAGTAACCATCATAGCATGAGGGGAAAAAAGTATTTAAGTCCTGAACTGATCAATAATTGGATTTTAAATACAATATTCTAGGAGGAGTTTTACCTGAAAATATTTCAGTGTTCATGCATGAGTGTTTGGAAAACATGGAAAGGTGGAACCGTTCTCAAGTGTTATGCCCTGATGCTAAATGAACATGATCTAAGACTTCTGATGAAACCAAGAAACAGTTATCAATTAGCATCAGTTTCAGGAAGCATTATTGTATCGAGACATCTCAGGGTGCCTTTATAAAAGAAAAATCTACAATAATTTAATAGCTCGGTCTGCTCTGCCAAATAAATGAGTCAAAGCAGGGAGGGAAAAAAAGAGAAGGAATATGAGCCATAGTTTCACAATTGCACTAGCCTGCAGGAAATTGTTGATTTACTTCCAAAGTATTTCTGCTAGGAGAGTGATGGGAGATGTCACTGTAAAGCTTGAGCTTGTCTGGGAAATTAAGGACACCTTGCTTTTTTTATTCCCCATTTACAAGCACTGATTTTCATTCAGTTCTCGAAAGGCCTTCAGACAAAGAAACCAAGTGAATGACATGAATGTGTATTTTATGCATAGTGGAGCAGAAGTTAGCTGTTGGAAGGAGATGGTTGCTATAGGCTTGCATTGCTCATGTAAACTCAAGGGCAGATGGTTCACAGCCTGTGTTGGGCCTCTTCAGGGATGTGGAAACCAGGCTGGGCAGGAAGGGTTTAAGTTTTTTATCCTGAAGTTTGAATTTCAAGTGGAAAATTTAAAATGCCTCCATTTTGATAGGCTTCTGCAGGGCTTGAGAGATGCTGCAGTTATGTTATTTTTGTCTTCCATATGGTAGGCTACATTTCCTGGATGAACTGTGTTTCCTCAATATACCATTGCTGACCATAGAGGACAACAGCCCCAGGAAGAATGGTGACTACATTAGCATGAAAGACATGATCACAGTAGCTGGAACACAGAAGACACCCATATTTAGTCCTGCTCTCATCCAACTTGGCCAGTTTTTTCCAGGTGTGTTGTATGTAACCTACAATCCTCTGAAAACACATAAAACTGCTTAGCTTAAAAGCCTAGAAATCAAATGAAAAAATTATTCTGGTGACCTTAATTCTGTTCCTTGTATGACGAACATGATGGCATCTACAACCAGTTTTAGTGTGCTGGAGCAGAGCCTGAAGCTGGCAGAAGAGTACAGCTTTGGCTTCAGTTGCTGAGATGCCAGAAGAGATTGTAAGTCCTTGAAATTCTTCCAAGAAGTCACTTTGTCCTGGATGAAAACTGGCATTTATCAGTGTGGATGATAGTGGTGTATTTTAGATGGCATCAATATTGATTTGTATACTGCACGAGCTTTTAAATATGATTTAAGATAAAGCTTAGCTTAACGTAAGACATTTCTCCACAAAGCATTGATTTAATGTTAATGTTTTATGTGTTGCTTTCTTTGCTATAGACTTTTCTTTGGTTCGTGGAGACTCCCAAGTATCCTTCTCAGTTCCCTCTTTCAGGCACTTGCAAAAGCCCCATAAACACTTGACACGTAAGTATTCAAAAGTTTAATTTATACTATTTGACAAGCAGCTTCAAAAGCAATTACTTAATGGTGGTCATTACTGTTCATCTCAAATTCATTATTACAGTTCTAGTTGCTCCGACTTGGCGTATTGTTTCCCAAGCTTTATGGGAATAAGATCTAACCTGATGAAGATCTAACAGAAAAGTTAAAATAGGTTAGTTCGTTTAGCATTCCTTTAGGGCAATTTCTCATACTTTGCCTCTTAAAGTACTGGGTATTGTAAGCAGAATCCTTACTACTCTAGAGAGAGAATTTCCTATTTGACGTCTATTTAAAAAATCCACAGCAATTCTTTCTAGGTGCAACAGCGCTGAGTATCAATCCACTCTGTGTGTCTACTTGACCTTGCTTGGGCGTTTCAGAGTGTGAAGGCTGGGGAAGCCGAACGCTGCAGCTGCTGATCTGTGTCTGAATCCTGACGACCAGATCTCTGGAGCAGCGCGGCTGTGTGGAAGCAGCATCAGCTTTCGGGAGAGGAGTAGAAAATATCTCCTCGGCAGGTTGAAGATGCCCTGACAGGAGAGGCGCTGGGAGAGGAACAGGGCTTGTTTCAGACGGCATCGCTGTGTCCCCTCCGCAGCCTGCGCGGGCGCGGTGCCCACGAGTGCCGGGGCTGTGCCAGCCCGTCCCGGGGGCTGTGCCCGAC